>JAOTOL010001534.1:1477500-1554124 GCA_034440575.1 Imbricaverruca yamaguchii
ACCAACACCGGGGCCAGTCAGGGTCACGTCACACAATACCAAGACCGGGGCCAGTCAGGGTCACGCCACACGGTACCAATGCCGGGGCCAGTCACGAGTCACGTCACACAATACCAACACCGGGGCCAGTCAGGGGTCACGTCACACAATACCAACACCGGGGCCAGTCAGGGTCACGTCACACGGTACCAACATCGGGGCCAGTCAGGGTCACGTCACACAATACCAACACCGGGGCCAGTCAGAGGAGTCGCATCTAACATCTACCTGTATTTCGATGGTCCCATAATAAAGCCGGCAGCCACCTTAATCAGCTCAAGTTGAACACATCTCATACGAATTTCTCTCTTGACCGCCGCTTGTCTTGATTTTGTTTCTTGATCAGCTCAAGTAGATTTAACTCACCAGCATTGCAGCGAAATTTTTTTCACCACCTCTATGCTCCTAGGTCATTTTTTTCTGCCGACTGAACTCTTCAGTTCAATCTTGAACTCTTGCAGTCCTGCCACTACAACATTATGCAGCCCTGCCACTACCACATGGTGCAGTTCTGCCACTACCATATGGTGCAGTCCTGCCACTACCATATGGTGCAGTCCCGCCACTACAACATTATGCAGCCCTGCCACTACCACATGGTGCAGTTCTGCCACTACCATATGGTGCAGTCCCACCACTACCACACGGTGCAGCCCAGCCCAACAATGTCGGTCCGCCGGCTGACAATTCAAGGACACAGTGAACCAGCGTTATCAAGGCCGCGAAGCCGTTAAACACGCTGCTTCACTGACTCATGATTGGGAGTTTAGCGTGCTGCGAATGCACAGCGAATCAGACGACGGTTGAACTGCGCGAGGCGCGCGCTGAGCAGATCGGGCATCCACCATACGGCCACATTTTGGGTCCGGTCCGGGCCAGAGCCAGAGCTCGAACTGAAGTCGGAGTTGGAGCCCGAGCCGGCACCGGAACAGGAGCCGAAATCGTGCCTGACAAACAGGCTCCACGCGTGAGGGTGACTCCATCTCTTCTCCTGCCACCTCAACCACATACGATCCCGCGTTGGACACAGCTGATGTGTCAGCGCTACATGTGTGTCGGCGTCACTGGCTTGGGGCGGACACAGAGTATGCTGCTTTTTTGTCGTCAGTCGGTGATGACGTCGATGTAGTGCTGTCGTCAGCCGGTGGCGATGTTGACGTGCCGTCGTCAGCCGGTGGCGATGTTGACGTGCCGTCGTCAGCCGGTGGCGATGTTGACGTGGCGTGGTCAGCCGGTGGCGATGTTGACGTGCCGTCGTCAGCCGGTGGCGATGTTGACGTGCCGTCGTCAGCCGGTGGCGATGTTGACGTGGCGTGGTCAGCCGGTGGCGATGTTGACGTGGCGTGGTCAGCCGGTGGCGATGTTGACGTGGCGTGGTCAGCCGGTGGCGATGTTGACGTGCCGTCGTCAGCCGGTGGCGATGTTGACGTGCTGTCGTCAGCCGGTGGCGATGTTGACGTGCTGTCGTCGCCGGTGGTGATGTTGCCGTGGCGTAGTCGCCGGTGGCGATGTTGACGTGTGTCGTCAGCCGGTGGCGATGTTGACGTGCTGTCGTCAGCCGGTGGCGATGTTGACGTGCTGTCGTCAGCCGGTGGCGATGTTGACGTGGCGTGGTCAGCCGGTGGCGATGTTGACGTGGCGTGGTCAGCCGGTGGCGATGTTGACGTGCTGTCGTCAGCCGGTGGCGATGTTGACGTGCCGTCGTCAGCCGGTGGCGATGTTGACGTGCTGTCGTCAGCCGGTGGCGATGTTGACGTGGCGTGGTCAGCCGGTGGCGATGTTGACGTGCCGTCGTCAGCCGGTGGCGATGTTGACGTGCTGTCGTCAGCCGGTGGCGATGTTGACGTGCTGTCGTCAGCCGGTGGCGATGTTGACGTGCTGTCGTCAGCCGGTGGCGATGTTGACGTGCCGTCGTCAGCCGGTGGCGATGTTGCCGCGCCACTGCGGCCCGTTTTTACGTTGTGCCGGCAGTTGCGCTCTGCGGCGGCAGCTTCCAGCGCTCTCACGCGGCTTCCGCCAGCTCGCGCAAAAACGCGCCGCAGCCGGCCGGCCGACACGGAGCGTACGCACCCTGTCATCGGCTGGCGGCCACACACCGTTCACCGTTCACCGTTCAGCGGCCGGCCGGCAGCCGACAGCTATCATCTTCCATCGGGCGGCATCACTGCGCCGAGCCAGGTGGCATGGCTAAGTCACCCGGATTTCCTCATAGGTCCATCACTGTGTCGATCTGATCTACCAGCAGCTACTACCTGCCATCCGGCGGCCTCACTGAACCCCTGATCTCTCAGCTGTCATGATAATCAAAACGCAATGCCCTGGATCAGTGACCAGTGATCACGTATATCAATAAATAAGCGAAAGAAAAGAAAAATAAGCATAAGTACATTAAACTAGGTGAGTACAAGTAGTTAGTTAGTTATTTGGGCTTTAGGGCGCATCGACCATGTTGATCATATAGCGCCCAGAGTACATGTACAGAGATGTACAACACAAGCTTCATAAGCTAAGTAAAAGTTCCAGCAATAATGATCAGTTTAAAAATTCACACTGTTCCACAAAAGTGAAAATATACAGAATGGTGCAAGTAAATCATCAGATAAACACAACAATGAAATATGAATACTGGTTTCGCTAAAAGAGGAATGGCTGAGGGTCTAGGTGTTATTCTATGCATATTATTGGGGAGGCACAGTAACTCAGTACCAATGTAGGCATACAGCCCGGCTACCTAGCCAGTCCTTCCCCATATATGTCTCCTTATGCCAGATCTAGGTCACTGTTATCTGCTGCTGGGATACATTTGCAATGCATGTGATGCACAAGATTAAAACTGAAAATGAACCACGTTTAGAAGACCGGGGCATCACTTAATAGGTAAAGAAATTATCCGGCTTAGTTTAAAACGCGACAAGAGAATATGAAATTGTGATACGTTTCTTTTTGTCCGTGTGCAAGAGTTCATCAGGCAACATTTTCCTCTTGCACATATTTCAGGGAACAAATCCACCTAACGACAAGCCAACCCAAACGCATACGTAGTGGCAAGTCTACAAATACAAACATTTGTGGGCAAGACGCACATTAAAACACATAGATACAAGCTTCATACAATTATTGTCACTCATTGAAAATAAAAATTTCCATGAAAAATACAGTTTCGTACATCAGGTTTCATAAACATTAGTCCACGATGGAAAAGGTGAAGCAGCACGTCAGCTTTTCAGAACGAAAAATACGACAGAACTGATAACGTCGTCACCAGGAAAACACCTGTTGAGTGAATGAAGGATGATACAATCTCATTCCGTTTACCCGCCTTTACGTGTCTTTCTTTGCCATGTGCTTAACATTACTTGTTGCTTTGAGTACTTAACGATCCTTGTCATGGTAGTTTTCATCTGTACTATTTGCAATTTTGACAGCAGTTTCCACTACTTATTCGGTCTGCTGAGGGCCATATCGCCGAGCAGATCAATTTGTTCAGTGATTTTGACAGCCGTGCGTTCAGTTATCCATTTCATGAGGTGCAAAGCACTTAGAGGCAGGCCAAAAGAGTAAAGTGATTATATATATATATATATATATATATATATATATATATATATATATATATATATATATATATATATATATTTACGCAGGATATAGTATTCGTTCGACCAATTGGCACTCGAAGCAAAATAAAACCTATGTTTTAGAGAAATTATTTTCAGGATTGGCCAATGTTCTCAAGGCAGGAATTAATGAGGAGGGTTCGTTGTGCTAAAGTGAGCCACATTGCAATATATGTGATATAAATGTAACCATACCGTCACACTTATTTAAATGTAATCATACACAATTGCATAAATTGAATGTATTTCCGCCACTGGACAATTTCAGTTGAAGAGCACACACTTGAAACGAGAATCACAAAGTGAACTCGGTCATGAAATAAATGCGTTCGTCAGTATTCGCTTGTTTTTTCCTGCATTTGTATAGTTTAATTGACACCTCTTTATGGTTATTTATCAAGTCGCAAGTAATGTGGATGCATTGTGCTAAAGTGAGCAGTATTGTCATATATGCGATATCAAATATAACCGCATGTTGAAAAATATTTTAATGTAGCCGTACAACTATTAAATACCAGAACTGAAAATATTTCCACCACTGTGCTTCTTCAGTTCCATCGCACGTTTAATAAACGTAATCGCAAAACAAACTCGACCAGCAAAGTAATGCGTTCGTAAGAAATCTCTTGTTTTTCAGTACTAAAACAGTTCTGATTAGCCTGTATCAAGGTAATAATGTCGGACATGTTCCTGAAAGCAAAGCGTAAGAACGAAATGTAATTTATAGATAATATAATTGAAACGCATTACTGGAGGATGCCGAGAGAAATTGCACAGAACATTTTTTTCACGCTCTTATTTTACATCCTAGAATATGTCAACATGCAATGCTGCTCTACCGGTATGAGAAAAGCCTAGCCATGTTATATGTAGGGCTATAGAATGCTATTCGACCGAAAATCAACCACCCAAATGTGATGTTTTTCAGCTTATACTTCCGAGTTCTTGAGAAAAAGTGTTGTCATTCAAGTCAGGACTAAAAGTCTATGTGGTACAAAAACGCAAGTCATGATCATTGTTCAGTGTGGAATATGACATGAGGGAACATGAATGATATGTATACAGCCTAAATACCATCGTCTGAGGATACAAGGGAGATAATTGACATTTGCGTCTGATCCAGAGCATTTTATATTGGGACTTCGTAACAGTACACCGGTATAAAACTCCATCGAATATCAGTATATCGAAGCTAAAATAGCAATGGTGGCAACATCACGCAAGAGGTAACACCCTCACATTTTCACATTCAAATGGACACATGTGGACTCATGAGGGTCCATCGCATGCAACTTTTTCACCACCATACGTGTTCTTGTGGGTAATTTTCACTTTTGCGACTACATCCGACACTCGACGCTACGCATATCGTGACAACAATCCAAGAAAAACGTCCAGTTGTCATCCACGAGCATCCGTAACTCTCCGACTGATGATAACACAATATACCATGCAAATTCAATCTGTAGTAGACTGGTGCGGTAGACCTGAGGTGACCGACAGTGCGCTGGCCAGCCAGCAGATTTGACCACTGGCAGTGACGGGCTATGTGCCGACGTGCCTGCCTGACGACCGCTGACGCCTGGGGCACGGCCATCTCACGGCTGTTGCTTGGTGCCGGCAGGCGAGTCATAACGGCGCGCGGCGCACGCATAAATTCCCCTGCACCGGCCGGCCGGCCTTCCTCTGTGTAACTGGGTTACGCCGCCAATAAAGCGTACTTTCATCGGGCGCAGCGGTGGCCGGCGGCGGCCGCCGCAGTTTGTTTGCTTGCACTGGCGGGCACATAACCCGTTCGTTGGCGCCAGGCAGAGGCGGCGTCAGGCCACGCGGCGCGCCGCGGTCCAATGCCGGCGGTCGCCCGGCTGTACACTGTACAGTGCACAGAGGGGCGAGCAGCGTGTGGCCACGGACCGCCGACTACTAACTGCCGAACTCCACAGGCTCCACTGGCACCAGCCAGTCAATTGGGGCCGGCCGGCCGGCGCAGCAGCTCAACTACACCATCCGGGTATGACCTGTGCGTTCATGTTGAAACCTCTGACACCCTGCCCACCTTGCCACCACTGTTTGCCATGCAGCTGCAGTCCAGACTGTCAGAGACCGGCCAGACCGTGGGAGCCCGGCCGGACTAAGAAGACCGGTAGGACTGTGAAAGCCCGTCCGCATTGAGAGTCCGGTCGGACTGTGAGAGTCCGGTCGGACTGTGGGAGAACGGATGGATTGAGAGCCTGCATGGACTGAGAGCCCGGCCGGAGTGTGAGAGTCCGATCGGACTTTGGGAGACCAGGTGGACTGAGAGCCCGGCCGAACCGAGATACCGGCTGGACTGAGAGCCCAGAGGGCACTCTGAGAGCCCGGCCGGACTGTAGAAGACTGGGCGGACTGTGAGAGCCAGGCGGAATGTGAGAGACTGGGCGGACTGCGAGAGAATGGGCGGACTGTGAGAGCCAGGCGGAATGTGAGAGACTGGGCGGACTGCGAGAGAATGGGCGGACTGTGAGAGCCCAGCCGGTCTGTCTGAGCCTGAGGGCTCAGCAGACTTCCTGACCCTCCCATAAATTGCCAGCTTATCCGAGACTGCAAGTGCACGCTGTCCACGGCTACCGCGCGGCGCAAGCCGGTTTTGGGTACGAGCGCCGACCTAGGTCAAGAGTTTGTGCAGTGTCAGGCCGACCGACTGCGGACAGATGAGATCTGTGGCCTATGTCGGCCGCGCCGGCCCCACCAGGTGACCTGGCGTCACCGGACGGGCCTCGGACAACTGTGACGTTACTCGGGCCACGTATCGCCGTCACAGGGGGTTATGGGCGACATGAAAACGCCACAAGGTGTCATTGGGACAACAATTTTGGTACCATAATGCAATGTACGCTAAGCAAGTACACGCTTAAGCCATGAGTTCATCGCAAACCATGTAAACCCATTCGGTAGCACAGAGTACATCACGTCGACCACCCAAACGGCAAGTACATACAACTTAGGAATCAGATGCTGTACACTGAATAATGACTGAATACGAAATCGAAGAGCTGTCAGAATTGACTGATGCAAAACATTTTCATGGCGATAATCGTCTCCATCATCAATAAAGCAGGAACAACTTTCATCTGAGCGTAATTGCACATGGCAAACGAGTACTAGGTGCGCTAAAGGTAACGGAACGGAAGTTAGTCATGCTACCTAGCCCGATACAGCTCTGCCGACCAACAACTTTGCGAAAGTACAACCTAAAACAATGACGTTTTTCCTCAAATATGTGACGGGATGAGAAATGGGATGGACAATATGGGAAATATGGGACAGTGCCATTACAAGTTGTTCTCAGATGCTGCGTGCACTGTTGACGCAATATTTTTAGCTCACGTAACGCTTCCCTGCACAATGAACGTAACAAGGTCAATTGGATACTAGTGGGACGTTTTCTAATGGCTAGAATGCCGAAAGCGTGAACATATTTGAGAACAAAATTGTAGGACCTCGAATTGCCAGACCCCTAACTTGCCAAATTTAGGCATTCCACCGCTATAACAGTAATCAACATTCAGCACATCCACTCGATGCTGAAAGAAGCTGAATAGGTAAATAAATCTCCGGCCAGATCTCTGTGCCTGAGAATCCCTACGTACGATGATCTGGCATAACTCCCATCAAACAATATTTGCTCCATATTTAATGGACCTGAAGGAAATACTCTGCCTTGTATTGTTCTCGAAATTAATTCAACGAAATATGGTACTCATCACCATTTCACAGCTTTCCAACGAAATATATACGCATTGCTATAATTTCTCTCCTACAATTATTCCATAATATAATTCGCGCTCAACACCATCGCCATGCAGCCGTGGTTTGGGGAAGAAGAGGGACATTGGGGCCGCTATCTCCCCTCCCACGAGGATCACTTTTCCTTCTTCCCAATGAAAACTTTCACCAGTTGCAATTATCCCTATTCCTTAGCACCGTCTTGCCTCCTGAGATAATTTTGTATGCTCTCCTAGCCACAAACACAAAAGGCTGGTGCGGAAACCTGATATTGAACGGATAGAGGGTAAACAAGTGTTGTGTATTACAGATCGCGTTTATAGATGTTTTGTTAGGCTGTCTTTGCTTTGCAAAACCATGCTTAAGAGTAATGTGAACACCAGCCCACATAAAATAATCGGCTCAGACGACCAAGCATCAAGCCCCACCTGGCATACGCTTTCTAAAGTAGACCACTGGTGAGAGATGGATCAGAATGACGGTGCATTAAATGAAACGGGGAGCGGTAAATGGCGACAGATTGACCAAAGGTGTTCAAATTTTACACCCACTAAATTTGAAATTGGACCAAAATTGGTGTACATGATAGTTAGCTTATGCTCTGAGCACCACTCAACAAGTTTTAGCCCGATCCGACCAAAGGTTTCTGAGCTATAGACTTCGACAGTATTTTAAGGTTACACAACAATAGCATCTTTGGCGATAGACAGTTTTTCGATAATAAGAGGAATTGTGGCATAGCATGCATCTTTAAGAAGAAAAATGATGAAAGAAAACATATGCATGATAAAATATCAACGCTTCTCACGTTTGACCTGGTGACCCCATGACATCGAGACTCACTACAGGAATTTTGGATATTTAAAGTTTTTGATGACTTATTAGTAATTAATATTTGCCCATTATGGCTAAAACAGAAGATTCTGGCTAAGGTAAGCATTTTATGAGGGTAAGTTGACTTCGAACAACGCTTTGCGGTCCGCTCTACCCGCCAGAAAAGGAACGATTAAAGAAAATTGAAATCTCAAAATTTTGAAAATTAAATTAAATTAAAACGTCGATTTATGGATGAGCTGGATTTATGGATTTATGGATTATGGATGAGGAAAGTTTTAGGGCCATGCTTGATTTCACCTTCGTTTTCTGATCCCAAATGTTTATTGTTTTAACAATTTCCCGCAAGATGAACTCATGTCCTTGATGTCAATGAACTCATGTCAAGATGAACATAATGTCAGTCGTGATCACATAGTCCTACCTAGCGACGTCACTTTTGGGGTATGTAATTTGGTAACGGTTTCGGAGACTATGGTCGAGCGCTTTCCGACAACGTTTCGTTTTTGTGCAACGCTTAGTTTCTAGATTAGATGCATGTGTGTGCGTGTTTCTGTGTCGGTGCCTGTCTGTCTGTGTGCGTGCGTGTGTGTGTGTGTGTGCATCGCTCCCGCCAATATGGAAGTTACCCGGATGATATTTTACGTTGAAATCCCGTAGGGTGCGTCATGTCAATATAAAATGCTATTACTTATGGCAGGGTTCTATCACGTCGAAACGGCTGGGAAATATCGCAGTATGTGTCCGCAGTGTGTCGCAGTATGTGTCTTTCCAAACATCGGCCTCGTCTTTTGCATGAATGCCAAAATATTGGAGGTATCAGTTCCCGGCGCTTCCACACACACCTACGACAGAGACAATACGTTGTAGTCATGCACAACTTACAAACCTGCTTGTAATAATATCTGCGATGCAATTGCTGAATTCACAAAGCCACCTCGCGTGAGACCGGTGAAATTCACAGCTGTTGGACAGGCGACGTTTTGTTGATATTATGCCCAGGCTGGGCCTATAATCCCATGCTTCTGCGGCGTGAAATTATTTGCCCGTCCGGCGCGCTCCGCCGTCGTCTCATGCGGCGAGTGCACGCGTGCATGCACGAATGCGCTGGACTGGCAGAGCGGCGCGCGCCGACCTGCCTCACGTGGGCCACTGTGCAGCCGGCGCGCCACATTGTTACGCAGCGGCGCCGCCTGATTTACCTCGGTGCGGGCGGGGCGCTGCGTGCACCAGGACTTTCTCATCTCAGCGGCGCGCCTCCCGCGCCCCTAATTCCTGCAGGATGAATGCGTTCTTTGACTCTGGGCTAGTTGGCCCTTCCTGGTCGTAAAGAGCCGGTCAGAGTAACGACCTGTTGGGGTAATGTCCGTTTTTGCGGCGGCGGCGGCGGCGGCGCGGCTGAGCGCTCCACGCCGGCCATGCAGATGGCAGCGGCAAGCGGCGGCGCCCATCTCCGGCGCTTCATGTACCCATGTCGGTCTCACCGCCGCCGACATCGACACGTCGCGGCCGACAACGTCGTGGGTAGCGGGCGGCCAATAGGCTGCCTTGACAGTACGGCGACGGTCACCGGCGGCATTGAGCCGTGACCTGCCATTACTTGCGCCCGGGGCACTACATGACCACGGTCCCGGGCCGGACCGCGCTGGGCTGGGCCCGGCTAGGCTGGCCGTCGCTAATTGCCTGGTGCCGACAGCGTGGCTGTTTTTGTGGGGGCCAGCGCGCTAACCGGGACGGCCCGACCAGGCCCGATGTCACCGACAAAAACGCCCGCCACCGCTGCCGATTCGCGACCGACCTCCCGTCACTGGGCGGCTCGCGCTGACAATGTGGTCACTGGGCGCCTCAGGCTGATAATGTGGTCATCGGACGGCTCGCGCCGACAATGTTATCACCGGCGACTCGCGTTGATAATGTGGTCACCGGACGGCTCGCGCCGACAATGTTATCACCGGCGACTCGCGTTGATAATGTGGTCACCGGACGGCTCGCGCCGACAATGTTATCACCGGCGACTCGCGTTGATAATGTGGTACGCGGCGCCGACAATGTATCTCGCGCTGATAATGTGGTCATCGGACGGCTCGCGCCGACAATGTTATCACCGGCGACTCGCGTTGATAATGTGGTCACCGGACGGCTCGCGCCGACAATGTTATCACCGGCGACTCGCGCTGATAATGTGGTCATCGGACGGCTCGCGCCGACAATGTTATCACCGGCGACTCGCGTTGATAATGTGGTCACCGGACGGCTCGCGCCGACAATGTTATCACCGGCGACTCGCGTTGATAATGTGGTCACCGGACGGCTCGCGCCGACAATGTGGTCACTGGGCGCCTCACGCTGACAATGTGGTCACCGGGCGAACCTTCCCTTCCACCTAAACACAGCACAAAGTGAAGCAAAAAATGAAAAAGCTAGAGGAACTGGGATTGGTCATCATAATGGAAAAGCATCACAGTCTGATAGAGCGAGATAGTAGCATAGAGAGTGGGCGGGTGACTGAGGATGAGTAGTAACAACTGTCCGCGGCTGTCATGACACCAGTCGGAGGGACAGGAGTTGTGACAACTGTCCGCGGCTGTCATGACACCAGTCGGAGGGGCAGGAGTTGTGACAACTGTCCGCGGCTGTCATGAGACCAGTCGGAGGGACAGGAGTTGTGACAACTGTCCGCGGCTGTCATGACACCAGTCGGAGGGGCAGGAGTTGTGACAACTGTCCGCGGCTGTCATGACACCAGTCGGAGGGCAGGAGTTGTGACAACTGTCCGCGGCTGTCATGACACCAGTCGGAGGGGCAGGAGTAGTAACAACTGTCCGCGGCTGTCATGAGACCAGTCGGAGGGGCAGGAGTTGTGACAACTGTCCGCGGCTGTCATGACACCAGTCGGAGGGGCAGGAGTTGTGACAACTGTCCGTGGCTGTCATGAGACCAGTCGGAGGGGCAGGAGTTGTGACAACTGTCCGTGGCTGTTATGAGACCAGTCGGAGGGGCAGGAGTTGTGACAACTGTCCGCGGCTGTCATGACACCAGTCGGAGGGGCAGGAGTTGTGACAACTGTCCGCGGCTGTCATGAGACCAGTCGGAGAGGCAGGAGTTGTGACAACTGTCCGCGGCTGTCATGAGACCAGTCGGAGGGACAGGAGTTGTGACAACTGTCCGCGGCTGTCATGAGACCAGTCGGAGGGGCAGGAGTTGTGACAACTGTCCGCGGCTGTCATGACACCAGTCGGAGGGACAGGAGTTGTGACAACTGTCCGCGGCTGTCATGAGACCAGTCGGAGGGGCAGGAGTTGTGACAACTGTCCGCGGCTGTCATGAGACCAGTCGGAGGGGCAGGAGTTGTGACAACTGTCCGCGGCTGTCATGACACCAGTCGGAGGGGCAGGAGTTGTGACAACTGTCCGCGGCTGTCATGAGACCAGTCGGAGGAGGCAGGAGTTGTGACAACTGTCCGCGGCTGTCATGAGACCAGTCGGAGGGGACAGGAGTTGTGACAACTGTCCGCGGCTGTCATGAGACCAGTCGGAGAGGACAGGAGTTGTGACAACTGTCCGCGGCTGTCATGACACCAGTCGGAGAGGCAGGAGTTGTGACAACTGTCCGCGGCTGTTATGAGACCAGTCGGAGGGGCAGGAGTTGTGACAACTGTCCGCGGCTGTCATGAGACCAGTCGGAGAGGCAGGAGTTGTGACAACTGTCCGCGGCTGTCATGACACCAGTCGGAGGGGCAGGAGTTGTGACAACTGTCCGCGGCTGTCATGACATCAGTCGGAGTCGGCAGACGGCACACGAGCGTGGACATGGCCAAAGACAAGGCACAAACCTCCTCTCAAATAAAATTATTATCAGCTGGCATGTATGACATACGATTGTATTGTTTTGTTTTATTCGCATGTGATATTTGGTGCGTTCCACGGCAGATCGCCCAATGCACGTCTCCATAACTTTCGATTGGGATTTAAAAAAATGGTCACGGGGTAGTCTTTGGCGCTGAATACGGCTGTGTAAATTTCAGCCAGATTCGGTCAACGGTTTTTGAGCTATAGCCTCCTACATTATTTGTTGGTCAAATGACATGGGTTGCTTTGACGATGGATATCTCGTCAATTAGAAGCGGAAAGGGTGGCAAATGATGTATATGTCAGAAGTTAAAGGATCAACCAAAATATCCCCGAAATAAAATATCAATATTTCCTGCATTTGACCTCGGGACCCAATAACGCCGTGACCTCGTGACCTGCCGTGATTCCTAGACTATCATAATTGATAAGTTTGACGGTAGAAATAAAAGTGGGCGTGATTTTGCTGACGAAACAAAACATTTTTAAAATTGCTCTATGGCAGTCCGATATGGCAGTCCGCTCTGACTTTTTCTCGTTTTGCCTTTTCGAGTTAGGACGGATTTCGTGTAAGCTTCTTTTCATTGGAAACCTACATGAGGTAGAGAAATGACATACGGACATATGTTTGGAAAACGTATTTCTAAGAAAAAACATTCATACCAATTTACTATAGATTTTATAGCTTTCTTTAAAAGCCATCACGAAGTTCAAGGTCACCAATTGGCGATGGGTGACCCATGGGTTTATTTACACGTAGCGACGCAATTGTATTTCTGAACGGCTCATATGTATTGCATAACGTCAAACACGGAACCAACGCAATCAGGCCCTATTAAAGCAGTTTTTATTTCCTGCATATTCAATCTGGCACTGTAGGTAGGTACCTATAATAAACATGAGGATCACTATGTCAGCGATTAAGAGTTAGGCAGATTTTTCATGGCGCGCTAAATAAAAAAACATTGCGTCTCGGTGGGTCTCTGATGACTATGCGTTAAGGGCAAATGGAATCCGAGGTGTTTGTCTCCCGCATTTCTTCCCTGCCATCCCATCCCACCCGTACTCCCTATATGTACCCGTGCTCCCCACCCGTACATAGCTCAATACTATCCGGTTTGTCTCCCGCGTTTCTTCCCTTCCCTCCCATCCCATCCCATCCATACTCCCTATATATATCCGTGCTCCCCATCCGTACATAGCCCAATACTCTCCGGCCTGGTGGCGGTTCCGAGGGAGATAAAGGCGTCGGCGTTGATGACGGCGACGGTGAACAACAGAGGGGAGGAACAGATAACAGGCTTGGTAGGGCCGGATCAGTGTACGAATCAGTTTTTGAAAACACCTGGTGGAAATAGGACGTGTTTTTACTTTTTTTCCCGACATGCATAAACGCTACAAGCAATGGTGATAGTCATTGTGTCGATCCTTATCGTCGCCATACAAAGCGAATAACAAGACATATTTTTAAGTATCGGTAAGCCCTATTGAACATGTGAGCAATCCTCACGGTACCAAATGTACGGCTTTGTGTGGTAAAAATTTGACATTTTTCGAAATATCTGTTTAATGTTTCCGATTAAAAAATGTTTTCACCCTATTAGGGTCGGAAATGAAAATAATACACTGAAGGGCAATTTGATGGAAACAAAATTCAGAATCTGGTATGTTGATAAGAATAAGACATGCCAAAATTTACAAATATGTAAAATTCATTTTGCAGAAATGTTTGAACACAAAATTGAACTTCAATCAAATAAAATACGTTATATTTGCTGATGGCTATCTGTACCTGTTGAAAAGTCCCTGAAATGTGCCGTATTCAACACCTACAAATTTCTGAATATATATATATATATATGTGTCTGTGTGTCTGTGTGTCTGTGTGTGTGTGTGTGTGTGTGTGTGTGTGTGTGTGTGTGTGTGTGTGTGTGTGTGTGCGTGCGTGTGGTGTGTGTGTGGTGTGCGTGGTGTGCGTGGTGTGCGTGGTGCGTGTGTGGTGGGGTGGTGGTGGTGTGTGGGGTGGTGTGTGGTGGTGGTGGTGTGGTGGGGGGTGTGTGGTGTGGTGTGTGTGTGTGTGTGTGTGTGTGTGTGTGTGTGTGTGTGTGTGTGTGTGTGTGTGTGTGTGTGTGTGTGTGTGTGTGTGTGTGTGTGTGTGTGTGTGTGTGTGTGTGTGTGTGTGTGTGTGTGTGTGTGTGTGTGTGTGTGTGTGTGTGTGTGTGTGTGTGTGTGTGTGTGTGTGTGTGTGTGTGTGTTTGTGTGCGAAGTGTACGAATAATGAGCAATTATAAATTAAATGACCTTGCATTTCACGGTAGCCAAAGCAATATAATAGATTATCATTTCTTCAACGCAATTAAATATTTATGAATCAATGTTACTTTAAAAAATAACATTATATAATTGGCGTCAAGCAATGCAAAAGATACATATACGATTGGAGTCACACCAGGAAAATGCATCACAGCTGAAATATCAATGCTACAAATATATGTGGTATACGGCTGATGCCTAGGCTGTCTCTTGAATTAGTGTTTATTTCACAGGGAAAAAATCCGAACTTTGCTTAGCGCTCATGCATTGTAGCCAATTTATCCGTTCCGCTTTCGGGAAATCCCACACCACTGCAACGCCTCCTTGATCTGATGAGCGAATTTGGCGTGGCGGCCCCTGTTGATATCCAGCCTGCGTTAAAGAGCAACTCATCCAACACATAAGTTGTCTATATAAGGCCCGCGTTACAGAGCAACTCCTCCAACACATAAGTTGTCCATATCGGTCTCACGTTAAAGAGCAGCTCCTCCAACACATACATTGTCTATGTCGGGCCCGCGTTGTATAGCGACTCCTCTAACAAACACGCTGTCCATATCGGGCCCGCGTTATATAGCGACTCCTCTAACACACACGCTGTCCATATCGGGCCCGCGTTATATAGCGACTCCTCTAACACACACGCTGTCCATATCGGGCCCGCGTTATATAGCGACTCCTCTAACACACACGCTGTCCATATCGGGCCCGCGTTAAAAAGCGACTCCTCCAACACATACCTTGTCTATATCAGGCTCACTGGTCGGTGTCCCGGGAGGACCGTGGTTCTCTTCCGATCCTGTGCTCGACATCACCTGGGGACATACACCGAGGTCATCGGTGGTCACAACATACACAACCTGGTAATGCTCGACATTGCTTGGGGACATACGCCGAGGTCATCGGTGGTCACAACATACACAACCTGATAATGCTCGACATTACCTGGGGACATACACCGAGGTCATCGGTGGTCACAACATACACAGCCTGATAATGCTCAACTATACCTGGGGACATACACCGAGGTCATCGATGGTCATAACATACACAAACTGGTAATGCTCGATATTATCTAGGGACAAACACCGAGGCCATCGGTAGTCAGAACATGCATAACCTGGTAATGCTCGATATTACCTGGTGACATACACCGAGGTCATCGGTGATCACTGCATACACAACAAGGTAGCCACAGGGTACTTATAGCAGGACTTACTCACACATGGACTCCAAACAACGTGGTAAATGAACAAAAACAGCTGCTCGAAAAAGGAAAACCATATAAGCAAATTATGAATTGATGTGGTAGGATATTAAAACCACTCATGTGGAAAATCGTATTGATCCTTCTGCAGTTATTAAAATACACTGGTTCGGAAGGCTCAGCAAATAACGCTTTACGACAATGGAATCCTCTATTTTCAGTCCTTAAAAACAAATGCCTCATCTATTCTGAGCTGATGGGTTCGAAGCGGCAGATACCATCGTCATTAAATAATTTCAATCTGCTACTACCAACAATGATCTTATGGAAATACTAACATAGTAGAAATAACCCCCATATTGCACTAACGTAGTATGTGAGACCAGGCAATGCAATTTCTCGTCATCACAACGATCCGTAATCGCACCCCTTGATTCACTCAAATCCATATATGTATGACGCCCAATCTGAAATTTCACGAATGAGAAATCTGTATACCGTGTGATGTTATTTATGCAATTGAAGCCAGTACATTGCAGACACTTCCAATTCATACATGATTAGCATGGCTACAGGCATTACATGGCTCATTGCTGGTCAGCCATGTATACCAACCAGCCTTCGGCTGCATCACCATTTAGCAACCAGTTTACATCACCATTAGTACATAACAGTTACGACACGCTACCATGGACACATGGACACCAGTTACAGCGTCCGCGTATGAATGTACGAACAATTCATGAGACAACGTTCATTATGTGGGTATAGTTATCAGCGGATTGAATAATTGGCGGCTAGATGTTTGAGCCAAGATATGCACGCCGGACAAGCAAGTGGACTGTCGGTGACACTTGCTGTCACCCATGCTCCGGGCCGCCCCGGGCGCAGCACTGCACTCATCACATCGTCACATCGGCCAAACGGGACGACCCCTCGTCCCTCCTCCTCTCCCGTCTACCCCCGGCCGCCACCGACACCCCAGCACGTCGCAGTCCGATTGCTCTTTTTTTCGTCACGCCCCGCTCGTCGATCCAGGTGGTGGTGCGCCGATGGAGATGCAGCAGGGTTGACGGGTGCGCAGACTGTCGTCACGGTACGTCTGTGCAGCCAGCACACACACACACACAGCGCAGACTGGCTTACAGCCATGGCTCTAATAATGTGAATGGTGAGGGCACATGCCACTGGTCTCCAGACTAGACAACATCCACCGGTAGTGAGGGAGTGCGACGGTCATCTCTACTCCGTATCTATATCGGTTCGCGGGTCGCTGTATCTTCTTGACTTGTGCCCAACCATAAAGGCGCTACCTGGCCCAACCATAAAGGCGCTACTTTATTTATTTTTTGTTGTGCATAGTGTGTTTGGTGTTGAAGCTTAAGAAAGGGTTTAATTGGCAGTAAGTTGGGGGTATTCATAAGTGCTGTGTCACTGTTCATTTTTCTGTCTAGCCATAAGTGATATCAAAAGGGATATTCATATAGCTGTCTACTTGTGTGGAAGACAATTAGATTATACTTTTTTTAAACAAGAAAAAAAACAATTGTTTCATAGTTTCTGCTTTTCTTGAGGTACTCAGATAATTACCTGACAGTATAGGACGTAGCGATTTATAGTGAATGATAGTTGGCTTTTTTGTCGGTTTTTTAGCGAGTTAATTTGAATCTAAATCTAGGCATAAGCTGCAGCGTTTAGGGTGGTTTCGACCAGGATGCAGGCACTAGAGGAAGAGATTAGGACCCTTAAGGCAGAGGTTTCCAAGCTCAAGGCTGCCCTTGTTGCACAGGGTAGGCAAGATAAAACAACAAGGGGTCACTCCGTAGCAGGGACATCATATGCCCAGGTGGTCGCAGGCCACCAGGTAGCTGAGGCTTCCCCTACTATGGAGGTGGCTGGGATCTCTCGAGAGGGGAGTGTTAATAGTGAACAGAGGAGAGGTAGTTCTGGTAGGTCACAGGAGGGGAAGTGGCATGAGGTCAGAGGGCGGAGGATTTGGAGACGCGAACCTAAGGAAAGGGTCCGTGAGTGGCAGGTGGCAGGTGGTAGGGGCTAGGGGCGGGAGGAAGTCTAGCCGACCGGCCCAGCGGGCAGGCATATTAACAACAAATATGTTCCAGGCATTGGATGACTGCCCACAGGATAGTAGTGGTAAGGAGTCAGTGCTGGTCCTAGGAGACTCTTGTGTGCGACATTTAGAGAGGGTATTTTGTAAAGGTAGGAGGGACAGGAGGTGCATCACCAGGCCTGGCGCCAAGGTGAAGGACCTGGTACCTGCGGTGGCACAGGTCACCAGTGATCACCAGTTTAATATAGTCATAGTGCATGTAGGGGTAAATACCATAGGTCATACTAGAAGTGAGGAGCTTCTGCGGGAGTACAGGGCCCTTCTGGCCACCCTGAAGGGTACCAATAGAGTCATTGTAACAGCAATTTTGCCTAGGGCTAGAGCCTCCTCTGAGTGGAGCTCTAGGGCACTAGCAGCTAACGCCAGGGTAGGAAAGCTCTGCCATGAGCTAGGTTTTACATTTGTAGACGAGTGGAGCAGGTTTTATGCATCGTGGGACCTCTATCAGAGGGATGGCCTGCACTTCTCTGAGAAGGGGGTTCATGTGTTAGGCAAAGTGTACGAGCATGTCCTTCAGGGAAACTAGGAAATGTGGTGGGGAGGGATGAAATTGCATTGCCAACTCAAGAATATTCCAATAGTGTCAGCCAAGGCAATAGAACATCAAAGTCTGCAAATAAGGACAGCAGCAATTCAAGGGGACAGAGTGATAGTTCATCTAGTGATAAAAGAACTCCTCAGTATGAAAAAGCCAAAGGTGGTTATGGAGCATTTGTTAAGTGTATGATGTTTAATGCTCAGAGTATCCGTTCCAAATTTGATGAGTTCAAGTGTTATGTTGCTGAAGAGGAACCAGATTTTGTTTGCATTACGGAGGCATGGGTCAGTGAAGGGTATTTTGGAGATAACTTACAGGACTATGAGATCCAGGGATACAATATGTTTTCGTGCAATAGGGGTCCAGCAATGAAAGGGGGTGGTGTAATGCTCTATATGAATAGCTTATTCAGTTCTCAAAAAGTAGCAGGTGGGGATAAAAATGTGTCTGTGGAGTCCATTTGGCTTGATGTCACTGTGGGAAAAGGCAACAGCAATACTCTTAGGATAGGAGCTTTCTACCGATCAGGAACCATGCAGCATTCTCAGCAACTGGAGCTTGACAAGGTGATGTGTGAGGAAATCAGTAGAAACGTTAAGAGGAAGTGCCTTATTCTTGGTGACTTTAATCTAAAGGATATGAAAATGCTGGTGTTGGCTCCCCATCATGCAAAATGCTTAGGAAGTGCCTTGAAGAGGACCTGTTCTTACACCAGTTTGTATCGGAACCTACCAGGCATGGTTCATTCTTGGACCTTGTATTCTCGGATTTAAGTGACTTGGTTCAAGACTTAACTGTAGGCGAAACTCTGGGAAAAAGTGACCATAACATAGTTAGATTCAAGGCACATGTAGGGGAAATTATCAAGGATAATTTGGTAAAGGTTCCAAATTTCAACAGAGCAGACTTTGACGGCATGAGAGTGGCTTTAAGTGCCATCAGATGGGAAGAAGAATTCTCCAGTTGAAATGCCTGTGAAATGTGGGAAAAGTTCAAATCTTACTTGAAGGAAACTCAGATTAGACGTGTCCCCCAAAAGCAAAGACGCAAAAGAAGGGTAGGAAAGCCAGCATGGCTTAAACCAGACTTGATAAAAGCAATTAAGGCTAAGAAAACTGCATTTAGAGTCTTTAAAGAAGTCTCAAATGTCGTTAATCTAAAGGCGTATCGAAAAGCTAGAGACACTGTGAAGCAAAAAACCAGAGCAGCAAAGCGAGCAAAAGAACTGGATTTAGCTAGAAACTGTAATGGGGACAGTAAAAAGTTCTTTAGTTTCTAAAAGCTGAGTAAAGTTTCTAGCACAATTGGTCCACTGGCAGTAAACGGGACTACATCGGGTGAGGATAGTGAGATGGTTGAGGAGCTGAGCAAGCAGTTCAAATTAGTGTTTACATTGGAAGATATGACCAATCTGCCGACCGTACACCATAGTTCAGTGACATGGGATCTGACAAATGATGTTGATTTCATCGATGTTGTTTACAATCATATCAGGAAAATAAAATCAAACAAAGCAGCAGGACCTGATGAAATTGATGCTAGGGTGTTGCGGGAAACTGAAAAGGAACTGGCATTTCCACTTGGTATAATATTTTGTAGACCAGTTTCACAAAATGAAATTCCGACCGATTGGAAAAGGGCAAATGTAGTTCCTATTTTCAAGAAAGGAGAAAGAGGGAAAGTTGGAAACTATAGGCCAGTAAGTCTCACATCCCTAGTCTGCAAGGTACTAGAATCAATTATCAAGGATAGAATAGTTAGTTATCTGGAAGGTAGCAGATTGATTCAAGATACTCAACATGGGTTTAGAAAAGGACGATCGTGTCTCACAAACCTCTTGGACTTTTTGAACTTCGCCACAGAACAATTTGATCAGGGAAATCAGGTTGATGTAGCATATCTTGACTTTAGTAAGGCCTTTGACAAAGTACCCCATAAACGGTTAATGATACAGCTTCAGTCCCATGGTATTACAGGTAGCATCTTAAAATGGATAGAGTTGTGGCTTTCAGATAGACAGCAAAGAGTGATGCTAAATGGTACAAAGTCATCATGGCAAAATGTTCTTAGTGGAGTCTCCCGGGGGTCAGTACTAGGGCCATTACTGTTCATTATATTTGTAAATAACATTGAAAGTGGTCTAAGCAGTAAAGTTTTGAAATTTGCGGATGGTTTGAAGGTCTTTAGGGCAATAACAGGTCAAGATGAGCATATCTCGCTGCAAAAAGACTTAGACGAACTTGTGAAGGGGTCCGAAGAATGGCAAATGAAATTTAATTTTGACAAGTGCAAAATCATGCATGTAGGTAAGCAGCATATGAAGGCTCCATACTTGATGGGTGGCCAAGTGCTATCAATGACTCAACAGGAGAAGGATTTAGGTGTTATTCTAAACACAAAATTGGGGGCATCAGAACAGACCAAGGAAGCCAGGAAGAAGGCACTGAGAATTCTCGGGGCAATAAATAGGAATGTATCATACAGAAGTGAGGAAGTGATCAGGAAGCTTTACTGTGCATACGTCAGGCCACATTTGGAATACTGCATTCAAGCTTGGTCTCCTAGCTATGAAAAAGATTGTTGGCTTTTAGAGAGAGTACAAAAGAGGGCTACAAAAATGGTCAATGGCATAAGCAACCTGGCATATGAGGAAAGATTGAAGAAATTGAATATGTTTTCACTTAGATATAGAAGGCTGAGAGGAGATCTCATCGAGGTCTTTAAATTTGTCCATGGTCTGGAGAGGGGATACCTTGGGGAAATGTTTGAATTTAACAGAAATGATGCAATTAGAGGTCATAAATTCCAAATTAAAGTTAACCACAGCAGAACAAGGTTAAGGCAAACTTTCTTCACCAACAGGGTAGTAGAACACTGGAACCAGCTGCCAGAAAACATCGTCAGTAGCAGCACATTGAACATCTTTAAAAACAGCATAGACAATCATTATAAGAATAGAGGGCTTGCTTTTCAGTATTACAGGGAGGGCTGATTGACAGATTTGGTGGGCAACTGATTCAGTGCACAGAATGCAACCAAGAAGGGCCCTTGTGGCTCATAGTTGCACTAATATTTTATGTCTTTATGTCTTTATGTCTTTATGGTGGAACCCGCTGGTCGCGCAATCCAACAGGTAGCGTCCCCACATTGTCTGGCCGCCCGACCGCCAGCGGGACCGGTGGCAGGCGGGCAGTCACATGGACCGGGGCCAGTAGTCGGTCGGCCTGGTCGGACCAGTTACGGTCGGGACTCAGACGGCGCATCAGGAGGGGTACCGGCCGTGACTCAGACGGCGGACCAGGAGGGGTACCGGTTGGCCGGGTCGCGCGCCGACGCCGCGCACCAGCACGGCGACAAACCGGTCGGACTGGGAGCGCGGTCATTAGCTGGGAATCTGTGATGTGATGCCGTTCTGCGGGGCGGAGCGTTGACCCAGCCACAAGCTGCTGCCATCACCAAGCCAAATCACCGCCAGACATAGCTGGTGCTGGCATCGGCGCCGCAACGGGCCATGGCTCTACAGTAGTACCCGCCACCGGCGTCACCCTGAGCTTTGGTGATGTGCACTCTGGTACTTATGGTACTGGAATAACACCACGGGAAGGAACACAAGATTGGCATTGATGGTACTGGTCTAACACTATGGGACGATAACAAGACTGCTACTGACGGTACTGGTATAAAACGACGGGAAGGTAACAAGTCTGATTGGTAGTGGTCATACCAGTAATGAAATTTTCCAGTGTTCCGAAAGTTTTCAGGTGGTATCTTCATGGTTTCACGGTTTCTATGTGGTGTTTTTATGGAAATCCACATAGGCACTACTTGAACCATGCTCGAATTGCAAAAACATAGGTGGTGTTCAGCCACTCTTAGGTGGTACTTAAGCACCACCTGCTCACGCTAAAACTTCATCCATGGGCGGTACTGGCATAACACTATGGAAAGGGAGCACAAACAAAACTGGTACTGATGGTGCCGGCATAGCACCACCGGAAGGGAACACATGACTGGTACTGGCGGTGCTGGTAAAGCGCCACGGGAAGGAAGCACAAGACTGGTACTGGTAGTACTGGCATAGCACAACGGAAAGAGAACATAACACCAGATGCTTCCACGTGCCGTGTACCGACACAAAAGAGCAAGTGATAGTGGCGGTGCGAATCAGACCTTACACAACGGTCTCATTCTAAACTTATCACGGGAGGATGGGGCACACGGTGTCTGTACACCGCGTTGTTTTGTTTGTTGTTCCTGAACGTTTGGAACTATTGTTCCGAAATTTGATGACTTCCTAACTATCTCTTCCACACACTGTGTCAACCTTTTGGGGGGCAAAATCTTCTACTCTCCCCAGGAATGGCCCAGGAGCCATCTTTCGGAAGCATGCTCAGAAAATTGTCCGTTCTTGCACCTCTATAATATGTATGTCTGCGGATTATAACTTTGAAAACATTTGACCGTTCTTTACCACACATAGCAACCAACCTTTAAAGGCTTGGATCTGAGAGGTTGTGTAGAGGCATAGGAATATTTCCAAATGAAGCATGAAGGTATTCATCATGGAGCAATGGATAATATGGACATTTGGCACCATTATAAACATCAAAATACCTTCATTTTCGATTCACTGGATCCATCATTTCGAACGTATGATATTGGCACGTCACTTGCATGCGATGACCTTACTTCTAACCATGAAAACCATAGGGTCAAAATTGGAAGCAGTATACGTAACATAACCATGCTGAAACATGCTCTCAATTGTCTACAGCCCGGATGTGATCATGGTTTTTTAATGAAAATTGTTTTCCATTACCGAAGCATAAAGTTTCTTTCATGGTGCAGGATATGATGATAATGGTGCATGCTGCAGGACGGTTGTTAAATTTAGAACCAGTGTGGGCTGGAAAATACCCAGAGCTTCCCCGTGTTATGGGTCCTGCATCCGCCTGATAAATACACCTGATAGTTGTGTTCTACAGATATATAAATCACGTCATGAGAAATCATGTCCGTGCCGTCTTCTGCGAAGAAATATGACAGTTAGTGTCCGAAATTTTAGCGGGGTCTTCCTATGTACCGCCTCCCCCCCCAACTACTTCCCGATTCAGCGACGCGCTCCCGTAATGCAGTTAAGTAATTCTCGAGCTATTTTAAAAAGAACGATTAAAAGCTGGCCAGTTAATTGTATCCCAACTATTCGATTAACTGAAGAGGTATAACTCCATTTCGGTTCTGCAATAATTTCAACAAAAGAGCGTTGTCAGCATAACTTGAGGGACTTCAATTAACTAAGCCACGAACTAAAATGGTCATGTCCAGCCATTAGGATACTTCAACTATAACGGGCAGTTCGGCCAGTAGAACGAACATTCTCCTGCTTTGGCAGGGTACCTGCAGGAGGGTGTCGGTGTAAGCATCCGTAAAACACGCAAGTATTTGACGCCGGTTTTCATTTCGGCAATATTGTGTCACTGGGAATGGAGGCTGCCGGGACACCTGTTGCGTGACGGTGGCCAAGTGAACTTTCAAAACGACGCTGCTCTAACCGAACTAACCGTTACCAGCTCCGACACGCATAGCCGTAGATAATACATTCAGCCATAGAAACGGTACCGTGTGCAGAAGTTACCATAGCTGAGTGACCAGTACCATGTGCAGAAGATAAAGTAGGTACCGTACCTGGGTGACCAGTATCATGTGCATAATGTACCGTAACTAGGTGACTAGTACTATGTACATAAGGTGCCGTAGCTGGGTGACCAGTACCATGTACAAAATGAACCGTATCTGGGTGACCAGTACCATGCACATAAGGCACCATAGCTGAGTGACCAGTATCATGTACATAAGGCACCATAGCTGGGTGAATAGTGATGAAGGTGCTGTTGTTCGGTTTCCGCTGCCCCCCACTGACTGCGGACCGCGGTAATGGTGCAAAAACGTCCTGCTCACCTATTCGACTGCAAGTTGCGTTATTATTCAAACAAGCTTCTTCCTTTCGCGCCCGTCGGCAAGTTTTTGCCGTGGCAAATACTGGGCCTGTCGCGCCAGTTCGGCCGGCTGGCCGGCGCGGCCGCGGCGATGGCCGGCGCACCTGCTCTGCAATGTGCCAGTGCTGCGGTTCTCGGCTCGTCGACATATGTGACGCGACACGGCGTCTCGACTGCCGCTGGTCGCCGCTGCTGGCGAGCCGGGCCGCTTTTTCCCAGGCGGCGGCCGTGCCACACCAGCAGGCCACCATCTGGATCGGCGTGGCCGTTCCGTTGGCGTCGCCGTCCCGCCACAGCCAGGTGAGA
Source organism: Imbricaverruca yamaguchii (assembly GCA_034440575.1). Taxonomy (NCBI): domain Eukaryota; kingdom Metazoa; phylum Arthropoda; class Thecostraca; family Neoverrucidae; genus Imbricaverruca; species Imbricaverruca yamaguchii. Next base: position 1,502,092 of record JAOTOL010001534.1, read on the forward strand.
GCTGCGAACGCCGCCTGCGGCCCGTGGCTGCGGTGGGCGTGGCGACGAGCCGAGTTGCAGCCGCCCGTAGGCGTCTCCCGCAGACTGGCCCCGCCTCCGGACGGTGGCCGTGCTACAGTTGCGGCACTGGCACGGCTCACGGCGCAGTTGAGCGGACATGCGTCACGAGCCGACTGGCTGGTGTCAGCCAGTGGCCGACTGGTGTGGACCAGTGACCGGCTGGTGTGGACCAGTGGCCGACTGGTGTGGACCAGTGGCCGACTGGTGTGGACCAGTGGCCGGCTGGTGTCAGCCAGTGGCCGGCTGGTGTGGACCAGTGGCCGACTGGTGTGGACCAGTGACCGGCTGGTGTGGACCAGTGACCGGCTGGTGTGGACCAGTGACCGGCTGGTGTGGACCAGTGGCCGACTGGTGTGGACCAGTGGCCGGCTGGTGTCAGCCAGTGGCCGGCTGGTGTCAGCCAGTGACCGGCTGGTGTCAGCCAGTGACCGGCTGGTGTCAGCCAGTGACCGGCTGGTGTGGACCAGTGACCGGCTGGTGTGGACCAGTGGCCGACTGGTGTGGACCAGTGGCCGACTGGTGTGGACCAGTGGCCGGCTGGTGTCAGCCAGTGACCGGCTGGTGTCAGCCAGTGACCGGCTGGTGTGGACCAGTGACCGGCTGGTGTGGACCAGTGACCGGCTGGTGTGGACCAGTGACCGGCTGGTGTGGACCAGTGGCCGACTGGTGTGGACCAGTGGCCGGCTGGTGTGGACCAGTGGCCGACTGGTGTGGACCAGTGGCCGACTGGTGTGGACCAGTGACCGGCTGGTGTCAGCCAGTGACCGGCTGGTGTCAGCCAGTGGCCGGCTGGTGTCAGCCAGTGGCCGGCTGGTGTGGACCAGTGGCCGACTGGTGTGGACCAGTGGCCGACTGGTGTAGACCAGTGACCAACTGGTGTGGACCAGTGGCCGGCTGGTGTCAGCCAGTGGCCGGCTGGTGTGGACCAGTGACCGGCTGGTGTGGACCAGTGACCGGCTGGTGTGGACCAGTGGCCGGCTGGTGTGGACCAGTGGCCGACTGGTGTGGACCAGTGACCGGCTGGTGTGGACCAGTGACCGGCTGGTGTGGACCAGTGACCGGCTGGTGTGGACCAGTGGCCGGCTGGTGTCAGCCAGTGGCCGGCTGGTGTGGACCAGTGACCGGTTGGTGTGGACCAGTGACCGGCTGGTGTGGACCAGTGACCGGCTGGTGTGGACCAGTGGCCGGGTGGTGTCAGCCAGTGGCCGGCTGGTGTGGACCAGTGACCGGGTGGTGTGGACCAGTGGCAGGCTGGTGTCAGCCAGTGGCCGGCTGGGGTTGGCCAGACTGACCACACTAGAACCAGCCACGCATAACCGGTCACAGACTCCAGACAATAGTACCACTCATCCGCGGCCCAGCTGCCCGACCATGAGACACGAATCACCCCTACTGTCCCGGGACCTATCCCGCTGGCCCTGAATCCTGGACCAATCCTGGTAACTCGAGACCCACTCCGCTGACTCGGGACCCATGACCAATCCCGTTAACCTTGAACCTATTCCGCTGACTCTAAACCCGAAAACCCTACCGACTAGGGAACAACCTTGACCTATCAGGGTCTCTTCTTCTGACCTGGAGCCTAGCCTACTGGCCCGAGACCCAGCCTGTCGACTCAGGACCCATCCCTCTGACGCGGGACTCGGAACCCACCATACCGACTTGGAACTAGTCCTGGTGACCCGGGACCCAGCCTCCCGACCTAGGATTCACTCTAGCGACTCGGGGCCAATCCCGCTGACCCAGAGCCGAGCCGACCTGCGCGCCGCCCCGACAGCGCCGACCCGCCACCGATACACGGCGGCGCGTGATCGGCGAACCAACAAAGGTGCATCAGTGCATCACTGAGTTACAGTAGGCACTGCTATGATATCTGACCCATGTCACGCTCCGACCTGACCGGTGGCACTGCCCGCTCAGACAAGCCAACCTCTAGCGGCATACCTTCGCCCTGACCTGCCCGGTGGCAATGCCCGCTCAGACAAGCCAACCTCTAGCGGCATACCTTCGCGCCCACTGAGGCAAGCCCACCACAGTTGACATAAGGCGGCAATATAGACTGTCAGTGGCCCTGGGTGGGTCGAGCCGGATGTGGTCGTGCTGAGTCCGTGGTCACAACAGCCCTGACTTCACCGCCAGCCGAGCTGACAGATCGCCTCGTCATCATTCAGCATCAACCAAGAGCAGCCAGGCCAGGGCGAGCCGACTGTGCATCCACTACTGTACCACGTCTCTCCCCGACGATAATCGATTGGGAATGTACGTCCTTGCCATGCTAATTTCCCAGCTCCTGGCCAACAGGTGTACGAGCGCAAAATTGCATTAGTGGTCGATGCGCCCTGAAACCAAAATAACTAACTGACCGATAGGTGTTCTAAGTTGATATGTCTTTTCATACATGTTCGGCAATGCATCGAGATTACGGCACAAATTCAAATGACGCACGACAATATTGCGTAAGGTAATACTAAGTGGAAGGCGCTCGCCGCGCGCAACCGATGGTCGCCAGTGTGGTAGTTTGCACGAGGGTACGATCGAGTGCCACCGGAGAGGCACACCTCGCCAGGGTACGACAGTCACCGGAGAGGCACAGCTCGCCAGGGTACGACAGTCACCGGAGAGGCACACCTCGCCAGGGTACGACAGACAGTCACCGGAGAGGCACAGCTCGCCAGGGTACGACAGTCACCGGAGAGGCACAGCTCGCCAGGGTACGACAGTCACCGGAGAGGCACAGCTCGCCAGGGTACGACAGTCACCGGAGAGGCACACCTCGCCAGGGTACGACAGTCACCGGAGAGGCACACCTCGCCAGGGTACGACAGTCACCGGAGAGGCACACCTCGCCAGGGTGTACGACAGTCACCGGAGAGGCACACCTCGCCAGGGTACGACAGTCACCGGAGAGGCACAGCTCGCCAGGGTACGACAGACAGTCACCGGAGAGGCACACCTCGCCAGGGTACGACAGTCACCGGAGAGGCACACCTCGCCAGGGTACGACCGAGTGCCACCGGAGAGGCACACCTCGCCAGGGTACGACAGTCACCGGAGAGGCACACCACGCCAGGGTACGACAGTCACCGGAGAGGCACACCTCGCCAGGGTACGACCGAGTGCCACCGGAGAGGCACACCTCGCCAGGGTACGACAGTCACCGGAGAGGCACACCTCGCCAGGGTACGACAGTCACCGGAGAGGCACAGCTCGCCAGGGTACGACAGACAGTCACCGGAGAGGCACACCTCGCCAGGGTACGACCGAGTGCCACCGGAGAGGCACACCTCGCCAGGGTACGACAGTCACCGGAGAGGCACACCACGCCAGGGTACGACAGTCACCGGAGAGGCACACCTCGCCAGGGTACGACCGAGTGCCACCGGAGAGGCACACCTCGCCAGGGTACGACAGTCACCGGAGAGGCACACCTCGCCAGGGTACGACAGTCACCGGAGAGGCACAGCTCGCCAGGGTACGACAGTCACCGGAGAGGCACACCTCGCCAGGGTACGACAGTCACCGGAGAGGCACAGCTCGCCAGGGTACGACAGACAGTCACCGGAGAGGCACAGCTCGCCAGGGTACGACAGTCACCGGAGAGGCACAGCTCGCCAGGGTACGACAGTCACCGGAGAGGCACACCTCGCCAGGGTACGACAGTCACCGGAGAGGCACACCTCGCCAGGGTACGACAGTCACCGGAGAGGCACAGCTCGCCAGGGTACGACAGTCACCGGAGAGGCACAGCTCGCCAGGGTACGACAGACAGTCACCGGAGAGGCACACCTCGCCAGCGTACGACAACCAGTCACCGAAATGGCGGCCGTGGTCCGACCGTGACTCCAGCGGCGCGTCGTGGCGCCGGTTTGTGAGGTGGCGTCGCGGCGGTGGCGCGCCGCGGCCATGCGCCGGCGAGCCGACACCACTGTCCGACCGTGACTCCAGCGGCGCGTCGTGGCGCCGGTTTGTGAGGTGGCGTCGCGGCGGTGGCGCGCCGCGGCCATGCGCCGGCGAGGCGACACCACTGTCCGACCGTGACTCCAGCGGCGCGTCGTGGCGCCGGTTTGTGGGTGGCGTCGCGGCGGTGGCGCGCCGCGGCCATGCGCCGGCGAGGCGACACGACACCACTGTCCGACCGTGACTCCAGCGGCGCGTCGTGGCGCCGGTTTGTGAGGTGGCGTCGCGGCGGTGGCGCGCCGCGGCCATGCGCCGGCGAGCCGACACCACTGTCCGACCGTGACTCCAGCGGCGCGTCGTGGCGCCGGTTTGTGAGGTGGCGTGGCGGCGGTGGCGCGCCGCGGCCATGCGCCGGCGAGGCGACACCACTGTGCGAGCGTGCGGAACGCGGCGCGGCTGCGTCGCCGCGTCATTCTCTCTGCAAGAGTTGGCAGACTAACCTGCGACGGCCGCTCGATCTAATAAGGTGGGCGCGGGGGCCGGGGAGCGTGTCGCGCGTCCAGCTGTGACCACTGGGAGACGCGATTTCACGCCGTCGCTCGAGACAATATGTAAATCGACTGCGCCGCACGCAGAAGCGAGCGATGACCCCCGGACGCGATGCGGAAGCGAAACGTCCAGTGGGCCGGGGAGCGTCTCGTCCGCCGCAGCCTCGCATTTCTGTGCGACTGTAAAGTCATTTAGCGTGATAGCCTGGCTAATGGCAGGACGTCTGGAATATGGCAGCGGTGGATCCAAGATGGTCCCAGGCTACTACGTCTGGGATATGATCGCGGTGGATCCGAGATGGTCCCAGGCTGTGGATCTGAGATGGTCCCACGCTACTACGTGCAGATGCCTAGCTCCGTTTTGCCCTGCGCATGTGCGCAATCAATTCTGGATACGCCCTGGATGCACTTAGATATAGTTGCAAGATGTGTTGGGTGGGTCTGGATATCCTCTGAAATACCTAAGATGACCCTGTGCACAGCAAAAATTCAAATGTAATATTTTCGAACGACACCGTACCACGTGGGCACAACAGCGCATCGTCGATAATGGATGAATCTACCTACCACAAAAGGGTGTCGATGCAAGAGACTCAGTACCATATGCACTGTGACGTTTGGCTGAATCGCAATCGAAGTCCGTGTATTGATTTGTTATCTTCCGAAAATGTGAAGCGTTGTGAGTCTTGTGTACGACAAATGTAAATTAGAAATGAAAAATGACAAATGATAAATGTACAGTCACAAGTACCTACACCATTTCAGACTGAGACATCAAAAGCATTTTAAGTGACATTAATTCCATGGCAAATTTAGACATCCTTCTGTGTCCGTTTCGACATCTCACACCTAGCGAAAAACCATTATTTTAACCCTGCCGGAGAGGCGCACCTCGCTAGGGTACGATAGAGTCAGCCGATCTGAGATGGTCCCAGGCTACTACGTCTGGGATATGACCGCGGTGGATCCGAGATGGTCCCATGCTGCTACGTGCAGACGGTGGATCTGAGATGGTCCCACGCTACCACGTGCAGATGCTCAGTTATGAGCGAAGCAAGCTAGACCGCCATCACTCTCCCCTCCCATCTCTTGTACTGTCAGCTCCACTTGAGCTTACAGTACAAGAGACAGCTCATTTTCACCCTACAACTGAGCACTATGTGATTGAAGTGGGATTCAAGGAGTCGATTGTATTCACTGAATTTATAATTTGTTTAAGCGTATCGTTTTAACTTCAAAGCTTTCTTTTAACTTGCAGTTTAATAAGTGAGCCAGCTGAAGTTAGTTTCAGCCGGTTTCGAGCAGTTGCAGGCGGCTTTCTTCTACATTTTGCAGGAACATGGGCAAAATACCACATGAAGTGTCAACGTGCCGACCTCACGAAGTTAAAAATACAATGGCCATTTTGCATTCTACGAAGGAAACCACTCGCCGGCCCGACAAAATTCGTGCCATTTTTCTCAGTGACAGGCCTCACAGATCGGACAGGGTTGACATGGGTGCCGGACCAGGCCGGGCACGGAACTCGGACATGGACATGGACATGGACATGGACATGGACATGGACATGGACAGGGACATGGACAGCGACAGCGACAGCGACAGGGACAGGGACAGGGACAGGGACAGGGACAGGGACAGGGTCAGGGACAGGGACAGGGACAGGGACAGGGACAGGAACAGGGACATGGACATGGACAGGGACAGGGACAGGGACAGGGACAGGGACAGGGACAGGGACAGGGACATGGACAGGGACAGGGACAGGGACAGGGACAGGAACAGGGACATGGACAGGGACAGGGACAGGGACAGGGACAGGGACATGAACATGGTCATGTACATATACAGGGACAGGGACGGAACCGGGACCGGGGCCGGGGCCGTGGCCGGGGCCGTGGCCGGGGTCGTGGCCGGGGCCGTGGCCGGGGCCGTGGCCGGGGCCGTGGCCGGGGCCGTGGCCGGGGCCGTGGCCGGGGCCGTGGCCGGGGCCGTGGCCGGGGCCGTGGCCCGGGGCCGTGGCCGGGGCCGGGGCCGGGGCCGGGGCCGGGGCCGGGGCCGTGGCCGTGGCCGGGGCCGTGGCCGGGGCCGTGGCCGGGGCCGTGGCCGGGGCCGTGGCCGGGGCCGTGGCCGGGGCCGTGGCCGGGGCCGTGGCCGGGGCCGTGGCCGGGGCCGTGGCCGGGGCCGTGGCCGGGGCCGTGGCCGGGGCCGGGCCGTGGCCCGTCCGGGGCCGCCAGGTACGCTTGCGGTATCGCATGTGACCTGGTCACGCGACACGCCGCTGCGTCAGGTGTCAACAGGGGCGGTCGGCGCCGGCTCCACGTCCGTTTGGCCAGCACATCTGCCGGCCGCGCCGGAAGCGTGTTGGTGACGCCGGGCGGCGGCAGTGGCGCGCTGCCAATAGTGCAATAGAAACCCCAGGGGATGCTGCACAGGTGCTTCGTCTGTGATGTTCGGCCGCAGCTCAGCCAGTTGGCGCCATGGAGACGATTTTCGAGCAGTGATCTTCGATTAAGTTCTGCCTTTTCTTTTTCTCAAGAAAACGCCTCAAGAAACCAATGAATTACTTCAACAGGCTTATGGTGACCAGGCCATGCACAGGCGCAGGTGTACCAATGGTTTTCAAGGTTCGGCAACGGAGACCTGGAAATCCGTGACAAAGCTTTGTCGACGACAAGATGACAAGAAAGATTCGTCAACTACTCACAAATAACCATCAAGCCACTATCAGCCGCCTATCTGCTGAGTTTGGACTGGGTGAATTATACACACATCGTGATGGAGAAGTTGAACATGTGAAAGATTACTACCAAATGTACGCCAAAACTTGTTGTTCGCCAGAAAGGTGAGGATCAGGTGCTCCCAGGCCATTTTAAGCAAGTTGGCGGTGGGTCAGAGCTTTTTTGAGGAAGTAATCACATCAGATGAAAGTTTGGTGGGTCTACTGTTATGATCCTGAGAGTAAAAGGATGTCGATGCAGTGGGACCATCTAGAATCACTCCGACACAAGGCCAGGAAGGCAAGGGACAAGGAGCAGCTCTGAAGTTGGTTTTCTTTGACTGGAGATGCATCGCGTACTTAGAGTAGGTTCCCACCTAGCAGACCCGCAATACAAATGTACATCCCTACGTTCTCCGGAGACTTCAAGAGGATGTCAGAAGGAAGAGATATCAGCTATGGGCATCCGGCGACTGTTTCTTCCACCCAAGACAGCAGGCCGGCGCACACGTTTGCTGGTAACCGGTTCGGTAACAGATGTGGGGATGGAGACAGTTATCCACCCTCCCTCCTCGCCAGATCTGGCTCCCTATCATATCTGGTTATTCCCGAAGTTGAACTCAGAGTTGAAGGTGAATGGATTCAGTAGCGTGAAGGTCATGAAGGCCAGTTCCTGATATCAGCGCAGAAGGAACAGTCGCGAGCGGGCGGAACGCCAGCGGCGTCAACCAGCAATGTCTCACGACGCGACCATCTCCAGATCGGTCAGTGGGCTTAGCAGCGGTGAGCTGGGTAAAAACTGGTCGGTAGCAGCCACCAACAGTCACAGTCAATCATACAGCCAGTCAATCAGTCAAACAGCAAGCCATACAGCTAACCTTTCCCGGCACCAGACACCGACTGGGCAATGGGACTGGGCACACATTTTCCGATATCGCAGCTGTACAACAGTGATCAGTGACCAGGTCATCGACAGCAGGCTGGGCAATGGGACTCGGCACCTAATGCCCGATACCGCAGCTGTACAGCAGTGCTGATCAGTGGACATGCAATCGACGGTGGCGGCGCTGGATAGAACAGCTGAATGTGGCATAGGTGCACCGGCTACCAATACCATGTACTCGCAAGTGCGTGCAGGTACAGTTTCCTCTCGCCAAAGCCACACTCGTAATAAAGTATTCAAGTTAGTCAGAAATACATAGAACGACGCACTGCATATTGCGTCAACGTCAGCGGCTCCAAATAGAGCTGCGTTATTCTGTTCCGGCCCTGAGTAGGACAGTGTTCAGGCTGGATCAAACAGCCCAGGAACAGTGGGCAGAAGTTAGGTCTCACCAACTGACAGGACAAGGGTAACACCAAAGGACCATACTGAATCGGAACAATTGCCTGTGGCGGTGTGTGTCGGTGTACTCACCTGTCGATCTGCGTACTCGCGATCCATCATCTCGCGGCCCATGGCGGCCGCCATGAGGGACGGCACGTCCAGACCCGACATGCCGCCATGGCCCAGCACCGTGCGCAGGATCGGGTTGCTCTCACACCAAACCTCCTGTGGCTTCCGTTTCTTCTTATGGAGCTCGGCAGCAGCTGCTGCAGCCGCCGCCGCTGCAGCTGCCGCAGCGGCGGCCGCCGCCGGGTGCAGCGGGTGCTGCTGCTGCGGTGGCGGTGGCGGCTGTTGCTGATGTTGCTGCTGCTGGGGCGGATGGCCGTGCGGAGGCGGCTTGAGTGCAGCTGACTGTAACTGCGGCGGTGGCGGTGGAGGCTCGGGCGATCGCCGGTTGGAGTCGGGACACGGCTGGCGGGGCTCGATGGTGGCGCGCTCCCCAGAGCCACCGCCGCCGTCCATCCGCTCGCGATCCCACCGGCCCTCCTCGACCAGCCCCTTGATCTGCAGCGTCTCAGCCACCTTGAGCAACGAGGCCAGCTGTTCCTGCGCCACGTTCACCTCGCCGCGATACATGTACTCGAGCAAGGCGCGCATCTCGTGCAGTCGGATGTCCTTGAGCACCACTATCGGGTGTGTGGTGACATGCTCGGCGAGCAGGGTCTGCAGGTAGGGCGAGCAGGCGGCCAACACCATCTTGTGGCACTTGATCGAAGCGCCGTCCACGGCCAGTGTGACGTCAGTGAAGGCTTCGGAGCGGAGCAGCGCCTCGAACACGGACAACAGATTGCTGTGGTGGTTGTTCCACTTGAGACAGAACTGCTGGTTGGCTTCCATGATGAGCCAGTAGTGGAATGCTGCCTAAAACATTTTGTAGACAGTCAGTACAGTAGTAATGGCACATAGTCAGTGCAGTAGGCAAAGCACGCAGACAGTCAGTACAGTAGTAATGACACATAGTCAGTGCAGTAGGCAAAACACGCAGACAGTCAGTACAGTAGTAATGACACATAGTCGGTGCAGTAGGCAAAGCACGCAGACAGTCAGTACAGTAGCCACGACACGTAAGAAGTCAGTGCAGTAGTCACAAAAGGTAGACAGTCAGTACAGTAGGCAAGACATGTGACGCACAAACATATAACTGCAGACTATGCAACACAAGAGATCAAATTTCGTTTTCAAAAGTGATATACAGAAACATCACCTTTGGCAATTGAAAGATGCACGCAAAACTTCTTTCCAAATCGCCCTACCCACGTGTTTAAGGGTCACAATGGGTAGTTCTATGTGGTATTTTTCACAAATTGAAATTACAACGTAAGAAGACAAAAGAGAGAACACCAGATAATTATTTCATTACGACCCGACCCGTTCCCATCGTCAGACCCGGCCGGGTCCCGCCGTCAGGCCTGGCTCGGTCCCACCATCAGACCCGGCCAGGTCCCACCGTCAAACCCGGCCCGGTCCCACCGTCAGGCCTGGCTCGGTCCCACCGTAGCGACCCGATCCGATCCCACCGTAACGCCTTTGAAGCCTTAATTCAGCTGGCATTACGTGGAGCTAAATTTCTACATATGCAGTCCTGCTTTCTATATTCATAATTATGCATGTTTTTACGTTTGTTTTATTGCCAACAGCTTATACCCGAACATTCCCCTAGTCAGCATTAATGTGAGGGGGTTTTCTGCGGCAATTCCAAACGGTGTTCAGTCCAGCCGCAACGTATAAAAGTGATCCGGCGTTTGTACGCGTGAGTGATCAACAAAGAGGCAGTCGCGTCGGTCAGCAGGTTCTCTACCAACCACAGTGATGTCTGATCTTGCGCCAACAGCACGGGAGTCCTACATTTAATTTCTTGCTTTCACTCGTTGAACGTCGGTGATGATGTATCATTAAATAACTGCCGTCTTCTTCAGAACTATCGCCGAGGAAAAAATGTCTGACTTGAATAGTACACAAACCCAAAAGCGCCAAACGTATCCCGACATTGCATAAATAGACATAGATTCCGGTAGAGAACACAATCGACCTATTTCACCTCAATGGAAAGAAAATCGCACCGGGGACACGCTAGGCAGCTTAAGTCGCTTGACAGAAAACAGCCCATGTTTAGCATATATTCACTCACCACAACTGTTTATACGACAGACGTTCTTCCATCTTTTTTATACCGCCGATGGATGGTTACACTTGTTGGCGACGGTCCAGGCATCTGTCCAGGCGTGTGTTTGTGCCATGTCGGGTCATGAAGCGGGGCACTGGCCAGTATGGCGATGTCGTTCACAAACGGAGCACGATTGTGTCATCTATGGAAGATACATGGCAGTGTTTTAATTTTGTTCGAGGTGGGCCATTTAAACGATTGGTTTGGCACTGGCACAGTCATAACATTTGGCCTTATGATTGCCTTGCAATCTCGCGTACGAAGGAGACACGTAACAGCCGGCAGAAGCTCTCAAGTGGACGTGTCATGGAGAAACAGCAGCATTGCTGCTACCTGATACAAACGCAGCCGGGTAGTTATTTGTCCCCAGGGACATCGGGCGCAGAAATTTACATTAGTTGCACACGTCTGGAGAGGCGCAATCTCATCGACTGTGAGTGTCTGGAGGCCTGAAAAAAGGTCGTTAAGCTGGGAAGGAGCGGGTGCTGCACTCACTTGGTGTGGGAAGTTTCCTTATGCCTTCCTTATGATACTTTTCTTCCAAATGGCTGACCTTAGGTGAAAAATTCGTTCAGGAGAAGAAGCACTATCCTCCGTTAAGAGAGCACCTTTGCTCAGAGTAGCGCCGCCTTTCTGTGGGGTGGGATCTGTCCCCCTGTGGCCCAAGCATCCGCCCCTGGCGCAGGTTGTGATATGACGCCTGGTGCAGGCATATATTATAGAGATTGGTGCGTGCATATAATATGGCGCCAGGAGCAGGTGCATACTATGAAAGTGAAAGTATATACTAGCACTTCGTGAAAGTATGTATGGTGTCTTGCGCGGATATAGAATATGGTGCATGGCGCAGGAATAGAATGTTGTGCCCGGCGAGAGTATAGAATGTGCATTGCACAGATGCTCGATACGAATATCACATCTGCTGCCCACTCGTCCACCGTCCACCACAGTAGCTACCGATGGCAGCTACCGATGGACCCAAGTACCAGATCAGCAGTACGATCAGTAGCTAGATCCCAGCGCGTCTTCGTGACCAGGTCTGCCAAGATGTGGTGCACCAGGCGACGGAAGGGTTGGTATTTCAGAAGGGAACGCCAGCGGTCGCCGGCGAAGTGACCACTCCCGTGCGGCCACCTAGAGTTCCAACTGCTAACTGGCCGGTCTGCCGTGGTCTTTTTGTGGAATGAAACTCCGACGAGCATACGGGAGCGGCATCAGTGCCGCGATGAGAAGTCGCCGTGCGGCCGGCGTCGCAGATCCCCTCCTGAGCAGCACGCCGCCGGCGCACGGCGCTAGGTGGAGCACGCAGCCGTACCGTATCGGCCGCCTCACCTAGGCTGCCCACAGCGGCCGGCCGGTGCCACACCCTGAGGCGGACGGGACCGAAGACAGGCCCGACGGCGGCGGCGGCGGTCACCGCCGCTGAAGACGGAACTCGTGTGTCCACGTCGGGGCACTCTCGGCCCTGTACCGCTATCGGGGCACCCTCGGTCCTGTACCGCTATCGGGGCACCCTCGGCCCTGTACCACTATCGGGGCACCCTCGGCCCTGTACCGCTATCGGGGCACCCTCGGCCCTGTACCGCTATCGGGGCACCCTCGGCCCTGTACCGCTATCGGGGCACCCTCGGTCCTGTACCGCTATCGGGGCACCCTCGGCCCTGTACCACTATCGGGGCACCCTCGGCCCTGTACCGCTATCGGGGCACCCTCGGTCCTGTACCGCTATCGGGGCACCCTCGGCCCTGTACCGCTATCGGGGCACCCTCGGCCCTGTACCACTATCGGGGCACCTCGGCCCTGTACCGCTATCGGGGCACCCTCGGCCCTGTACCGCTATCGGGGCACCCTCGGCCCTGTACCACTATCGGGGCACCCTCGGCCCTGTACCGCTATCGGGGCACCCTCGGTCCTGTACCGCTATCGGGGCACCCTCGGCCCTGTACTGCTATCGGGGCACCCTCGGCCCTGTACCACTATTGGGCCACTCTCGGCCCTGTACCGCTATCGAGGCACCCTCGGCCCTGTACCACTATCGGCTCACCCTCAGCCCTGTATCACTATCGGGTCACCCTCGGCCCTGTATCACTATCGGGTCACCTTCAGCCCAGTACTGCTACCGGGTCACCCTCAGCTCTGGACCACTATCGGGTCACCCTCAGCCCTGTACCGCTATCGGGGCACCCTCGGTCCTGTACCGCTATCGGGGCACCCTCGGCCCTGTATCACTATCGGGGCACCCTCGGCCCTGTACCACTATTTGGCCACTCTCGGCCCTGTACTGCTACCGGGTCACCCTCAGCCCTGTACCGCTATCGGGGCACCCTCGGTCCTATACCGCTATCGGGGCACCCTCGGCCCTGTACCACTATCGGGGCACCCTCGGCCCTGTACCACTATCGGGGCACTCTCGGCCCTGTACCGCTATCGGGGCACCCTCGGCCCTGTACCGCTATCGGGGCACCCTCGGCCCTGTACCGCTATCGGGTCACCCTCGGCCCTGTACCGCTATCGGGGCACCCTCGGCCCTGTACCGCTATCGGGGCACCCTCGGTCCTGTACCGCTATCGGGGCACCCTCGGCCCTGTATCACTATCGGGGCACCCTCGGCCCTGTACCACTATTTGGCCACTCTCGGCCCTGTACTGCTACCGGGTCACCCTCAGCCCTGTACCGCTATCGGGGCACCCTCAGTCCTGTACCGCTATCGGGGCACCCTCGGCCCTGTACCACTATCGGGGCACCCTCGGCCCTGTACCACTATCGGGGCACCCTCGGCCCTGTACCACTATCGGGGCACTCTCGGCCCTGTACCGCTATCGGGGCACCCTCGGTCCTGTACCACTATCGGGGCACCCTCGGCCCTGTACCGCTATCGGGGCACCCTCGGTCCTGTACCACTATCGGGGCACCCTCGGCCCTGTACCGCTATCGGGGCACCCTCGGCCCTGTACCACTATCGGGGCACCCTCGGCCCTGTACCGCTATCGGGGCACCCTCGGCCCTGTATCACTATCGGGTCACCCTCAGCCCTGTACTGCTATCGGGGCACCCTCGGCCCTGTACCACTATTGGGCCACTCTCGGCCCTGTACCGCTATCGGGGCACCCTCGGCCCTGTACCACTATTTGGCCACTCTCGGCCCTGTACTGCTATCGGGGCACCCTCAGCCCTGTACCACTACCGGGTCATCCTCGGCCCTATATCATCCAGCCCAGTAGCTCCGAAGACCGACTCTCTCCAGCGTTTGGCTCCGAAGACCGACTCTGGATCGCTAGACTCAGGAGACCGGCTCTGCACCATTGCTGGGGAGACCGGCTCGTATCACCGTCAGGTAAATCGATTCTGCACCACCGTCCAGGAGACCAGACATCGCCGTTCATGAAACTTAATCTATATTTCTGCCTACCTCTGCCCAGTGGGAGCCTCACATATGACCGCAAAAAATACACCGGGAGCAGAAGTGCTATTAATGGTCCTTTAATTGCCACCCGATCAGAGATTGGAGGCAGGCCGCCAGCACATTTCAACATGCCGTTAACGAACACCCTGCCCATGGTCGGAATTCTTCAAGCAAACTGCACAAGCAAATGTCGTGAGGACATCTTACCACGCCGTCTTACTGTGCGTGCAATCATGTAAAGAAGCTGTATATGCAGTTCATTGTGGTAAGAAAAGTGCATAGGATAAACAAATACTGATATAACTGCCCACGTTTCGTCACCATAACCCGTGCTTCTAAATGGATGTGGTCAAGTGATGTACTGTGATGCTGGTGCGACTTGTTTATACGTGGATTGTAGCATGCTCAACTGTTTGTCATGCATGTGTAGCAAAGTGATGCAAATAGAACAGAAGTAATTCACTATACTTTATTAGCATGCACCCAGCCATGCCATGTTGACATGCTATTCAGGTTGTATTATGTGATAATACTTTTTGAATATGCCATTACTGACACAAGACATTTGCAGAACCATGTGTACAAAACAAGCACTCATGCACGTGGTCGACCGATCGCGCAACCGAACCTGGGCGTCTGCTGGCGCGAGTAGAAGTGAAATCAAAATCACCAACCTCGATGCATGTCTCTTCCAATTCCTATGCACATCTCGATAGGTACACACCGAAAGTACTTAGAAGAGGTAAGCGCCGGTGGCAATATGTCTCAAAATAATTATCAGGCACTCCAAGCTGAAATTGAGGACAACTAAGTATTTCGCTATCCAGGTGTGACTAGACTCGAAGCTCCGACAGACATGCTTGTCTGTGAGAACCTACGCTGTGCAAATCCCCAACGCGAGCGCAGCACTGTCTGTCGGCTGTTGTGTGCAACGCGAGTGGTCTGGAGTATTGTGTGACGGGCAGCCGGCCGGGCTGACTCGGGTGACGTACACCCTGCCCCGCAACTGTGGCCACCCGACAGCAGCGCTTCCGCAATGTGATCCAAATGGTGTCCACAGCTCAATTCCAGTGCCAAAGTGCGAAAGATGGGCACGTTCTTCAGTGCCATGACAGAGCCGCACGAGTCAGGAGAATTGAGTTCTGACGCCCGATGGAGCCTGATCTAGTGACGGGGTAAACACATTGACATGCTACAATCCACGTATAAATAAGTCACACCAGCCTCACAATGCATCGCCAGACCACCTCGAACATTGTACATTTGTAGGGACATAAGTGATATTAACGTTTGACAATATGTGATTTGGGTGAAAAGCGACCTCATGTGACCCTTCTTTTGATGTCATACGTGGTTATGCAATAGCATAATCAAATATCCGAGGATATTAGTCATAGGCGCAATGCCTCGGGTTTTTCTGCAGCGACGCGCCTTCCAGCACACATGCAGAGCTAAGATGGTCTCGATGGGATACATTAAGGAAACTGCATTAGCAAATGAGCAAATAAAAAATCCCATCCATTCCCGGTACTGAACTTGAGACCCCAAACAACAAACCAAGCACCCATTACCCATTTGGTGGGCGCGAATGATCAAGTCTGGTCGAAGCGCCTTAAAGCCCAAATAACCAACTAGCCATTACCCATTTCACGCCCGGGATCTATGTTGAGCACCGGATGCGGTGCGACTTGTGGCTGCTGGAATGTCGCCGCAAAGCCAGATTCTTTGAACACAGATTGGGAGCCCCTCATGATAAATATTGAAACGAAAGGTGGTAAATTTCACAATAAAGACAGCAGGCCTGGCTATGAGTGATAAAATTAGAAGTTGAAATGCGGTGCTACAACATGAAACGGTGTTGATAATTGCCAGCGAGCAGACATGCCACCGCGAATCTCCATTGGAACAAATATTACGAGCACTTCATGAAAAATATTTGGGTATTTCGTTAAAAATATCAATCAAAAGACCACGTCTGCCTCTGAGTGAAGAAAGTAGAACGCAAAACGAGGTAACAAGTGAGTTACTACGGTTTCCATATAGTGTGACAGCCGGATCAGTCGGGGCCGGGCGGCCGACAAGAACTGTTATATCATACGCACGGGAACAGACTCACTCGGGCTTCGTCCTCGCTGACAACAGCTGGTCGTGCAGTAATCAGGTACCTTGTCCGTCCCCCGACAAGGCGTCTTACTGGCTTGCAAATATGCGCATATAGACCGCAGATAACCGACCCAAGAATTTATTCCCGTTTAGTCTGCAAGAGTTAAGTTCTTCTCACGACGGCCGAATAATAAATAGGGGCTTTTGGAGCTTTTCAGGAGACTTTAAGACAGAATCGGCAAGACGCCTTTATAATGATAGGTGATGATCAGGTGATACGTATATTTGTACTTAAAATAAGGACAGTGAGATCTGAAACTACAAGAACACCGTCCATTTAATTGAGCCTACGCTTCGGATAACGCCTTTATCAGGGTAACGAATGTTCCCTTAACATTAACTTCAGTACAAATAACACGTTTTGCCACTTTCTTAGTAACAGCATCAGATAAAATTAGGCTTGAATGTGTAATGTCAAACAGTGCCTGCATGCCCTGAAGCCGGCATGTGTAGCACGTGACAGCACTTGGCAGTACTTAACAGTGCTCGCTCATATATCACACCCGTCGCCACATCTTGTCCATTTAAAAAATACCTGGATCTCGCGACCTTTGGTAGGACAAATCCACGGTTCTCGCAAATAACTTGCGATAAAGACGTGGGCTGATGAACAGAACCAATATGAATATCCAAAATGATAAAGCAGTGAGTATGGTGTACGCTACTGGTAGCATGCGCACGTTATATCGTAAATAAAAAAAAAACCCACAAAATAAAAAAAAAAAAACTACAAAAAAACAAAAAAAAAAATTTTAAAAAAACTATAAGAGCAAAAAAAAAAAAAAATTTGATTGATTGGGTTATCTATCAATTCTCATTCATTCTAAATAATTTCCGCGTTAATATGAATAAATGTTCCTTCGCGCAATTCGTTAAACATTCGAACTACAGACAAGTAGCAAGATGGCTACGTGCCATCGGTGAACAACATCATACTTACGTCCGCTCCAAGTCAAATACCGGCTGCCGTCTGATCGTCCAACCCACCACAGCATGCTTACGTTCGCTCCAAATCAAATCCCTGCTGCCCAATGATTGTCCGGCCCACAATAGCATACTTACGTTCGATCAAAATCAGATCCCTGCTGCCAACTGATCGTCCGACCCACGATAGCATGCTTATGCCTGCTCCAAATCAAATCCCCGCTGCCGGCTGATCGTTACACCCACCATAGTCGGCCACATGCGCTCCGCTCCGCATGCGTGGTCGCATGACGGCGGGGCTTGTTTTACATCGTGAAACAAGTGACCCCGCAACCCCTTCGTTCAGGACTTTCCTGGCCAACGTCTCGAGTCAATCATGGCCATTGTGTCTCCACGAAGCGGTACCATGTGTGAGTACAATAAAATGCCATACATGCAGGCGGCAACGACAGGCTACGTCATTTCCCAATTTCGTAGTCGTAAATCGCCACTGACAGCGGGGGCTGGTGTTTCGTGCGTCCGTTACTGTCCACTGGGAGTCTCGCGTGCAGGAGAGCCCAAATAAAGCCTGTCCAAGGCGTATACTGAAAGAGTGGCCCCGGGCCGGAGCGTGCACGAGACCACTAGCAGGCCAGCTCGGCAACTTCAGAAGTAATCGCCACTTAGAAGCATACCGCAGTCGGTTGCAACCAAAATGCGACACTGTGCTGCTGGCACTGCGATCTGCTGTTGGAACCAGTCGCCGCAACTGACATCTGACAAGGCCATCATATCTGCAGACAGCATGTACATAACCAAAAAGTTGGCATAACCAGAAAACGCCAAGGTCCAACACTAATGCTTTATTGCCTGAATTAGTATGAACTAACTGATATATGTCAACATATAAGCAAAATATTTCGTTGACCGAGTGTGACCATCCAGTTCGTGCTCAGCTTCACCTAACCCAATCTGTATTGCGCTACCTTAGTGTAATCATTCGCCCAGCTTCACCTAACCCGAGTTCCATTCCAGTTACCTAATTGTAGTCATTCGCATCCCGTAGGAAATGACACTTCTTAAATTGCATGCAATCTGAAAAGTGCAAGAGAAGTGAAATACAGCGCGATGGTGGCGACAAAAGAGGACGGGCAGCATAAGGGCGAAATTTTGACCGGAATACGACAGAAGTAAATGCTGTGGATTTCGTGTTATAAAGGGAAGTACTGACCAGCCATTGGCTTGGTCTCAATTGTTTCGGGGTCAAGGACGGCAAAACATCTGGGCTTGCACTAATACGTGCACGCTAAAACTGTCCAATGTCTTGTAGGGGAAAAGTGGAGGTTCTATCTTCGAATGTGTCGGAGCCAGCGGCATGATTTTCTTCGGAATGTTCGGTTCTTCGCGATCTAATATACCTTTCCCCCAAATGCGATATTTTATCCAGGGGTACACATGAGACAGAGAAGGGGCTAAAGCAAGAACTATTTCATTGGATAATTGTAGCTACGCTTCTTCCATGATATAATGCACGCATATAGCAGTAGGACAGCACACCATGCGCAAAGCACACACTTGTTAACCCGCGCCTTACCAGGGGGGTCTTGAATCGCCCCCTCAGGTTTCTTCGCGGATAGTGAACGAGCGGCGCGCGGGAGCGCGCCGAAATTTGGCATACCTTTTCCCACATCATTTTGGCATTTTATGTCAAACTTTTGAAGTCATGTCATCTAGGGTCAACGAGTTAATCTATGTCGAGGAGATCACCTCCAAAAACGTTCAACCTGTCTTCACGCTTTAAAGGATACAGATATTTTAATGACATTTTCAGCGTTTGCCTATCTTTAGGGATGCAACAAAACGTACGAGAGGAATTTTTCATTTCTTTCCGTTCTTGACTACTGATGAATTTTGCATATTTGCCTTTTAGAGTTCAAATCGTAGATTCTGGCTAAAGTAAGCATTCTTTATTTATTAGAGTAAGTTGACTTACAACAACGTTTCTCGGGTTTCTAGGTCTGCTATACCAATTAGAAAAGGAAAATAAAAGAAAACATGAAAACTCAAAAAATATTTAATCTAAAAAAATGATTTCTTATGGGGGAACGTTATGGCCTTGGTCGATTTCGCTGTCCTTTTCTGATTCCGAATAATTTTCTCTCTCAAATATCCCCAAAATAAACTCCCCAGAGCCAAAGACATACTGTAAGTTGTGAAAAGTCGTGAAAATCTAGTCCCTTCAGAGTTGGAAAAGTGGCCTTTTTGGGAATTTTAGGAATCAAAAAAATTATACCCCCAAAAAAAAAACTTGCCTTGCTGGATGAGACTACTTATGCAGGCTGTGTCTTTACATAGTGTACTTGGGTGGGGGAGATTCGTCTCTGGTCCCTCCGGTTTGTTATTTGGTATTTT
The DNA here is from genome assembly GCA_034440575.1 of Imbricaverruca yamaguchii. Lineage (NCBI taxonomy): Eukaryota > Metazoa > Arthropoda > Thecostraca > Neoverrucidae > Imbricaverruca > Imbricaverruca yamaguchii. The sequence continues at coordinate 1,521,748 of JAOTOL010001534.1, forward strand.
GTTATTTTGGGTTTGTGGCCTTCCAGGGGGCGGGTGGGCCGATGGATGCCGCCACATTGGAGAATATCGTTTGCTGTGACGTCACATTGTATGGATGGCAAATATGGTCTGCGTCTGTATGTTTATTCCCGATCCTATTTAAAACATTCCCTATCTTCTTTTTTGTGTGTGCGATTTTGGTGGGTGCGGTGATTAATAAACAGCCCCATGCATTCTGTGTATGTTCCTTTGTGGACAACCTCGAACAGAGTCCGATGTGCCCGAGAATGTGTGGATGAACACCAGGGTGTGGCATCCACACACCGGTAGCCACAGTGTGCCTTCCCCAATCTCAATACTGGTGGATTGGCCTGTTTTGTGCTGGATTGTCTGGGCCTTTTTTTCACTGTTTTGCTTTGCCTCCTGAGCATACAAGGTATTGGTTTGGCTGTTTGCTGATTATTTTTTGTAAGTTATCCTTTATCAATTCCTTTTGGATCATTCGGATTATAAAGAGTTTTTGAATTTTTAAAAGAACTCGGCTGCATGGCTGTTTGGTTGATAGACCATTTACTTTTAATTTGTTAGGAAAATTGCTTGACATTTTTTTTAAGGTAAAGATATCGGGGTTTTCCCTGCATTGCCTGAATGGTACCAAACGTTCTAAACCTGCTACACTGCTCAAATAGCCATAGAACAAGAAATTTCCCCTTCTTTCGATTTTAAAACTTCTTTTTTTTCCAAATTTTTAAAAAAAGGGGGAAAAAATTAAATTCCCCCCCCCCCTTCCCCCCCCCCCCCCCCCCCTTCCCCCCCCCCCCCAAAAAAAAAATTATTTTGTGTGGACAAAAACCCCTCCCCTCTTTTAAAACCCCCTTTTTAACCAAAAAAAAAATTCCTCCCCCCCCCCTTTTTTTTATTAATAAAAAAAAAAATTCCCTCTATTTTTCTTAGCCGTTTTCCCCCTTTTTTTTTTTTTTTGTTATTTCATAAAAAAAAAGGGGGAAAAAAAAAAAAAAAATTCCCCCCCCCCCCACGAAAATACTTTTTACAACACCAACATCCCCCCCCCCCTCCTCCCTTTTCCCCCTCCCCCCCCCCCCCTTTTTTTTTCAAAAAAAAAAAAAAAAAAAAAAAAAAAAAAAAAAAAAAAAAAAAATAAAAAAAAAAAAAAAAAAAAAAATTTTTTTTTTTTTTTTTTTAAAAAAAAAAAAAAAAAAAAAAAAAAAAAAAAAAAAAAAAAAAAAAAAATATTAAAAAAAATTTATTAAAAAATAAAAAAAAAAAAAAAAAAAAAAAAAACAAAAAAAAAACCCCCCCCCCCCACCCACCCCCCCCCCACCCACCCCCCCCAACCCGAGGTATTAAATAAATTTTTAATTTTGGGGGGGTGGTAGAAACTAAGGGAGGGGGGGAAAAAAATAAAAAAAAAAATAAAAAAAAAAAAAAAAAAAAAAATATTAATAATTTTTTTCCCTTTTCCCCAAGAAAAACCATTAATAAAATAAACAAAAAAAAAAAAAAAAAAAAAAAAAAACGAGGGGGGACCCAATCCAGATGACCTAAAAAAAAAAAAAAAAAAAAAAAAAAAAAAAAAAAAAAAAAAAAAATAAAAAAAAAAAAAAAAATAAAAAAAAAAAATAAACAATAAAAAAACCCCAAACCAACCCCACCCCCCCCCCCCCCCAAAATCCCCCGGGGGGGCCGCGGAAACGCCCCCCCCCCCCCGCCCCCACCCCCCCCCCCCCCCCCCCCCCCCCCCCCCCCCCCCCTCCACTATTCTTTTTTTTTTAACCCCAAACCCCACTAAAATTTTTAAAAAATTTAAAAATAAAAAAAAAAAAAAATATAAAACCTAAATTATCCCCAAAAACCCCATAAAAAAAAAAAAAAAAAAAAAAAAAAAAAAAAAAAAAAAAAAATTATAAAAAAATATTTACCAAAAAAAAAAAAAAAAAAAAAAAAAAAAAAAAAAAAAAAAAAAAAAAAAAAAAAAAAAAAACTCTAGTGATGCCACTTTTCGGGGGAAATGTTTTGAGGGGTGGACCCGGGCTCTACTCGTCGAGCGCTTTCCGATAACACCTCCTTCGTTTTCGTGCGACGCTTAGTTTGGATTTTAGAGGGTTTTACTATCCCCCAGAGACGGGGTGCGGGGATCTGACCGGAGGGAGGACACTCCAAACGAACCAAGGCCGTATACAGGTCAAACCTCATCACCAAATATCTGGAGAGACTTATCACGCGCACTGGAGGGGGAGGGGCGAAATCCGCCCACCCCTCAGGTTTTTCTTAGATAATTCCCGATTTTACCGGCCGATATACGCCATTGTTTGTGTACCTGCTTATAAATAACCGGCGCGTTGCTTCAAGTAAGAAAAATGAAAATCACCCGAAGATTTTTCGAGTTAGGGGTCGCTAAAGTCAAACAATTTTATCAGCGCCAAACCACAAATATCGGCGCTGATGCGCTTCCCGTATATTCGCAAAAATGAAGTGTTCTTGACAAAACTAGCGTCTTGTTTGATGTACATTGTGATGCTATATTGTTTCAAAGTCATGTCGGGTCACCGACGTCAAGTCAGGTGAAGTTCATGACAGGTTAACACACGACCTGGAGGGGGATGGCGAAATCCGCCCACCCATCCCATTTTTCGCACATAACTCCATATTGTACCGGCCGATATACACATCTTTTTCAGCACCTGCTTAGAAATGACCGGCGCATTGTTTAAAGTAAGCAAAATGAAAATCTGCCCACAATTTTACAAGTTAGTGGCCGTTAAAGTAAAACCAATTCGCAGAGCTAGACCACAAAAATCGGCGCTGATGCGCTTCCCGCATATTAGCAAAAGGGAAGTGTTCTTGAGAACACTAGCGACTTGCTTGATGCATATTGTTATGCTATATAACTTAAAAGTTATGTTAGGTCGCCGAGGTCAAGTCAGGTCAAGTTCATGACAGGCTAATGGAACCAAACTTGGTCGACTGGAATGTTGTCATAAATGCAAATGACTGTTATGCGATTGACGTCACTTTGCATGTTATTCCCTACACATCCCGAAATCTACTGTTTGTCATTGTGTGCCTAAGCGTTTCCATACTTTATTCATGTACTTCACTCCTTTCTTTGCGAAGCCAATTGTGCCGAGCCGCCCAACGGAGTAGTCGAGTGGGCAGCCCGGTTCCGGTAACTAGAGCAGGTAATGGCCTGATAAAGTACTCCTATATAGGTGGCCTGAGGTCAAATGGCGGATCTGACATCTGTATTGCATCATGAGTAATGTCCAAAACATCATTAATGCAAATTGTTGGAGCATTTAAACACAATCACAGCAATCCACAACAATGACAAGCCAAGCCACGCAAAACCAGAAAATGTTGTTATTTTACCTTATTTGATCTTGAAGACCAATGTTGTTATTTTACCTAAGGTCATGAAATTTGCGCACAATAGAGTTCACCATCGTGCCCATCCATCTTGCGAATTTCGTTGCTCTAGCCTTAATAGGAGCCGAGATCTTAGGGGGACGGAATCCGCCCCTCCAGTGCAGGTAATTTTCAGTGGCCCTCCAGGGCGCGTGTTAAGCACACGGAATCCCGAATGCACATCATTTTGGTTCACGCTTAGTGCGACTCAGACAAGCTGAGTGTAATTCGATCGTATGTAAGGAGAACGTTCACAAATTGTTTTACCTGCGCCTATGTACCTATATGAATGCATGCATATATGCATACCTGGAGTGCCTTAGGCGAGGGCACGCTTTGCTATCTTTGGAGAACGACCTTGCCACAATAATTGCATGATTTTACCTTACTCCACTTAACTTCTTCCATAGACACCTTAAACATTCTGATGCACGAACATAAAACCCAGCGATGATGCCAAGAGGAACTCTAATGCAGCGGGGTGTCCTATAATTGAGGGGATCTCATGTCATATATTAATCACTGTTATTTTGATATAAACTGGTCGAAGGTTTGGTATCATACAATAATTTGTAATGCTAAGGCACATATCCAGCATATGTGCATTATTGCATATTGTTATACCACACGCTGGCCCTGCATTGCCTCCCAAGAGAGCCAGCCACATTGCTGATATTTATTGACGTCTTAACGGAGGCCAGAGGCTTTGCCAAACCTATCCATCCGTTATATAACTCTTCACGTGTATTTCAAGTGTTGTACAAATACGATAGCATATGCTTATCTCAACTTCTTCAGCACCGATCCTGATACCATGGATATCAATACCTTCTCTGATTGTAAGCCAAGATGTATATCGTCAAGTCAAATATTCCATTAAACTGTGAATCCTGAAAAGTATTTATGTCATCAACCGTTGCTACACTTATCAATTATGTTTATAGCTCTCGTCATTCAACTCAGATCAGGTCCTTAGGTCCTTTATACTACAGGTCCTTTATAATACAGGTCCTTCGTACTCAGGTCCCTTCGGAAAAAGAGAAAATATCGACTTTCAAAATTAGTAACTGCGTAGGTACCCTCAGGACGTAATACCTCGTGAGAATTTAGATTAAAATAACAGGAGTGATTACCATCAGCAATGTTAGTTGCTATCGATAGTTGCTATCGATACCGACGAACTAACGCCCGCAAAGCAATTTTCAGAGCTCCGTGACACGTGTTTTCCCATGTTCGTAAAATCGGAGGTTCCGCACACATTCGTTTCATGATGATTCTACCTAAACCTCCCGTCAACGTTGGTGTCTGACACATAAAGGGAGTCGAAGAGCATACATCTGAAACATATGTAGAGAAGTACATCTAGCGGTCGTGACCAGCCCACGACAAATAAAGGAACAGTTTTGCATATTTTCCATCCGGTGGTATATTGATATTAACTTTTGAGTAGCTGTGGTTGATGTGCACGTAAGGTTCGGTCACTAAATAGCAAGGCAGCAAGCTGGAAAGCAAGCAAAAGAAAGGCATCCCCGAAAATGTATGCAATTATCCACCAGTGGGCAGAATGCATTCGCATAACTTATTTTGCTTTGATGATGGCAGGTTTAAAACAAGAGGGCACCCTTTAAAACCGAGGACGCTACATTGTCGGCTACAACTACGCAGTGCATCTTTCATAGTGATCTGGCATTGGAGCACACTTTCCTCACATTCAGTTATATTTGACCCATTGACTCTTTAAAAATATTGCTTATATGATTTATATCAGGAAACATTTGTGGAACCACATTCGTTCTCAATGTTGACCAATCTCGATGTCTCGCTGACCAGCTGTTTGTCCTGTACGGGGGAGTAAAATATGACGCCATACAACAAACTGATCCTTTTCAGTTTATATGTTTATGGAACGGGGACATGATAAACCTGTTTCGGAGGGGCAAGATTTAATATTTGGACGCAAACGTATCAATGCATTTTTCAAACTTTCAAAACATTTTTTACACAAATTTTGCGTACAATTTCGGTTTGTGAAAAATACCCTCACTACATTTGCCTCAAAAGCCAATCTTAGGATTATTTGCTCGAGTTCACCCTACCGTCATTGATAAATAGAGTGAGACTTCAATCCCAATAGTGTGCAAACAAATCTACCATCACGGACGGGCGGGTGCGTGCGGCGCGGCGGCGGCCCGGCGGAGCACCCAAGGCGCCCTGATGTCGGAGAGACGGTCTGTCGCTCCTTTCTTCCATGGACTTAGTTACTTGCGATACCGCAGGGATCCGAACCACAATGGGTCCATGCGTCAGGGCGCCCATGGGTGTATTAATGGTGTAAATAGAGCTATTGCCAACCTGACAGGGCATCACTATATAATGCAGGCTTAGAACAGCTACCTCCAGAGCCTGAAATCCGAGCTTCTACCTGATGAGGCGATACTCGTATGACATTTTAAAAAAAAACTACCATTATGTGGTTCAAGATGGCGTGTAGGGCTACCACAGGGAGAATGCACAGGCGACTAGTCGCCCATTTGCCGTTTATCCCCCAGTTGCCGGCGCTACTTCCAAAAGTTACTGTGATATTAGCGACAACACCCAAAATAGACCTGACTCGGTGTCTGCACAACTTTTAGGCCCAGGTTAGGCGTGGTAAATTCCGAACATCATAAAAAGTTTACAATATTTATGGGACGGATGTCCCGACCAATACAGAAGCAAATACATCCGAAACATGTGCCTTTTTAAAAGAAGTGTTCACCTGGAATTGAGGGAGGCATTTCTTCCCGACCTGTCACGGCAAAAGGACTTGTGACGGGGTTGACGACACAGTTAAGTGACTAACCGTACACGCCAGTCAGCGCCAGCGCAAGTATTTAGTCCCGCAGTGCGTTTTTAAGACCCCACGTGTCAAACTACTTATTTAATTTGTGTGGACTCACTGTGTTCTTCAGAGACCGGTGCGCATTTCAAGTTCATGTTGCTCATGCTTATCATTTACTGCTCCAGCACGTTTTTATGACCATGTCACTCATTGCGTGTCGTCGAATTTAGACTCAAACGACTCAAAAGCCCTTGTGCGCGTGTGAGTCTCTCACATCTTATCCACGGTCGCTGTGTGCTTTCAGTTCCAGCGCGTTTTGAGAGTTCCAGGTGCGTTATTTTTAGACTCCCAATGTATGCATTTAGGGCATCCGATGGATAGGTTTAAGCCCTGTCGCCTTTTCCGGGACCCGGCAGGCATTGGATGATTACGGTACGTTTTAGGGTTATCTGTGGCTTTGAAGGCATTGCTGTATTTATTTAGAGCTACCGACGTGAAATATTTCAGCTACAACGGTATTTTCAGTTCCAAGTAGGGACGCAGCGGATAGACTACCCGGCCGGGTATCCGCCCGGATATCACGAACTATTCGTTATCCGGCCGGATATCTCTTGCTATCCGGCCGGATACCGGATGTTTTTCATTGTTTGCAACGATTTCCAGTTACTGTTCCCCACTTGGGTGTCCCCTAACACAACAAGCAGACGATAAAAACGACCAAGCGCATGATCTTTATTGTCCCTTCGAAGATTGTAAGTGCGTGCTCAGCATTCAGTGACGCTGTGACGCTGAGTTACACTGAGTGACGTCAATCAAAACACGACCTGGTTCAGAAATGCTTCACATTGTGGTGAAGAAACAGGAGCTGCTCCCCGCGGCGCGGCAGAAGCCTGCTCCTCCTGCTTCAGGACGTCTCGACGCTGGAAATTGCTCTTGATCCAGTGGCCAGAAAGGCTGACGAACGTTTCCTGCGACGATGAGCATGTCCAGATGTCGGACGTGAAGGAGACGTAGCTGCCGTCACAGCTCTCTAGCTCAGACAGAACCTCGCCCTTCACTTCGTCGTACAGCCTCGGTAGCATGTCGTAGGAAAAGTATCGCCGGTTGGGCAGGAGATACCGCGGCTGAAGTTTGGCGACGAGGTCGATGAAGCTGTCGTCTTCTCCGATTGAGAACGGCTTCATCGACGTCCACGGCCAGCATTATCATCACGGCCCTGTTGATGTCCTTCGCGCGGCTGTCGTTAATGTCCCAGATCTTCCTTGACTCAAATGATTCTTGGATCGACAACTGCTTCTTGATAGCGGAAATCTTCCGATCTTTTGGCGCACCTTCCTCCAAGGTTGAGACAGAGGAAAAACAGCCACGATTCGCTTGCTTGGCCGTTTCGTACTCGTCCGGATGTTTCATTTTCGCGTGATTGTGGAGCGGAGTCGTGCTGAAGGTTTTCTGTCCCGCGCTTTCGTGGCCTCTGCTGATAAGTATTTTGCAGATTTTGCATTCTGCATAGGTATCGCTGTCGCCGCACAGTTTCAATATAGCCCAAACGAATGAGGAACGCGAGTGCCCCGCCATGCCACCTAAGCCGCAAGCCAACTACGTAGAAGATTAAACCTGAAACAATCGTGAAGAGAGACAATCCTGACGCCTGGCGCTCCAGGTGAATGAATGTCAACGCGAATGCCGCAGCAGGCCAGCAAATTTTGTTAAAAAGCTATGCGCGCGCGTGCAAAATGTTTCCCTGGCACCTCCATCCCCGGCGTCCCGCTCCGACGGACTTCGGATGTGAGCGAAATGCCAAGCGCCGGCAAATAAAAATCCTCCATACTGAGCTGAGGTTTGGGACCTGGGGGGCTCCAGTTTGGGGGGCAAAAATTAACCAGAACTTGTCGATCGAGGGGGGTGTAGGGAGCGATAGCGATGTTGGCGTGGTGTTGTGTCGTCGATCTGGGGGTGGGGAGAGAGAGAGCGATGTTGCATGGCGTTTGTCGTCGACCGGGTTGGGGGTGGGTCGGCCCGGCGGGGGAGGGAAGTAATTGTAGGTGTGGTATTTTTCGTGTCCACGGGGGACGGGGGAGCGATGTTGGCCTGTCTGTAATGCGGCAAAAATTTCAGTTTCCCGCAGTTGGGGGGGGGGGGCGAAAACGTGGTTTTCCCCGCACCATTTTCGTTTGGGGGGCAAATGCCCATTTTGCCCCCTGGATCCGCCAGTTTGGGATAAAGCATGCCATTGCTTGCTTGCTTAATGAAGATGGGTTTTGAGGGCCTGCAATCACCTGCATTTTAAATGCATACACTTGAGGAAAAAAGGTGGAATGGTGGGAACCTAAAAGGTTCAGTATCCGGCCGGATTACCCGGGCCGGATATTACTCACGATCTGGGCGGATATACTATTCGGCCGGATATCAGAACTCACCAGTGTCCTAAAATTGCTTCACCATTAACTGTGTGGATGAAGGACGAAGTTGCTTGGAAATAGTGAAAGATTGGAAGAAAATAAAGGGTTGCCACTTAGGGATTAAAAAGCGGAATGCCTTTCACTTCAGTCACATGCACTTCACATTATTTAGCAGTCATATGCATGATGACTGCCCATACATCATGTTGCAAAATGGTAAAAACCTAAGACGAGGATGAAATAGCACAACTCCATTAAATGTGAATTTCCAGGCCACATGGCGAATAATTTTACACTGGAACTCACTATCCGGCGCATCCCTAGTTCCAAGTGCGATTTTTGGAAACCCCAACGCGATTTGTTGGTGTTCACGCACAATGTTCAGTCCTAGATGCGCGTTGTTGTGGCCCCAACGCGAGTTGTTGGGGCCACGATGCGAGTTATCGGGGCCCCGATGCGAGTTGTCGGGGTCCTGACGCGAGTGTTCTGGGCTTAACGCGCTTTTTCCGGGTCCCGGCAAGAGTTTTGGAGCCCAGGCACTATTTTTCGGGTACCCTTCGCGACTTTTGAGTCTGACGTGATTTTAGGACTCCAGAGCGATTGTTCCGGATTTTATTTTTCGAAGACCTTACTTAATTGTTCCGAGGCCTCGGATTAATCTTTTTATCTGCAATTTCGATTTTATTATCCGGCTTCAATGATTTGGGCCCTCGGTGCAAATTTCTGGGGACTAAGTCCTTAATTATTGAGCCCGATGACACTTCTGACTCCGGCGCGATTTTCCGGAGCGCCGGAGTGATTTGTGGACCCCAGGGCGATTTGTTAGGGCTCAGGGGGATTCTTTTTGATACGCGCACTTTTCTAAACTCCACGCGCGATTTCAAGGAATTTATATTTTGGATATCAGAAGAATTTCACGGGTCGAATTAATTTTTCGTGGTCTCTGCTGGATTTTCTGGGTTCCGTCCTATCTTCATCGGGCTCCGGTTCGATTATGGGCACCAAAGTGATTGTTTTGTTCCCCGGCGCAGATATTCAGAGCCCTGAGAAACATAGCAACGACCAAGCACGCTTACCTACCATTTTTGCAAGTAAGTGACTGATGACATGGTTGTGGACCAGAATGATGAAGTCTGGTCGAAGCGACCTAAGGCCTAAATAACAAACGATGCCAATGGTTGACTCTATCCTTAAAGGAAATCAACGCCACAACTAGCACAGATTTACAAATATTTATCAAGCACCAAAGCCGTCTTGTTTTTGGTATAATTGTTGCTTACAATAAGCATTGTGTTCACCATGCAATTTTCACCAACTATAAAAATGCAACTGTACTAATTTCAAGAACGACTCTGATGATTTACCGACCTCATGCTGTATGGGAGAGGCAGTTTTAGGATTGGCAGTTATAGGATGTTCAGGAAAACTTTTAGAGGAGGCTCACACTTAATGACACTTTTGTAAACATCTTTTCTTGTTGACATCATCAAGTGACATTTTTTGCTCTTTTTGCTACGGACTATGAGTGAGATTTGCGTATTTAAAAGCGCCAATGGTTTCTGGAAACAGCGCTGCCGACAGGCAAAGGCAGCAGACACACTAATGAAATCACCATCATCAAACGATCAACAAGTCACAGAAAGAAACTCGTCAATGGACACTATCCATGTACATTTGCACACTTTTTAAACATTTGTTGCAATTTTTGACATCACTCTCCTCTCCACCATACAAAGAAAAATCAATTTCAGGGCGCCGGTTCTAGACGTGTATATGCTATTAGCATGGCAGTTAGCAAAACGCCCCATGTATTTTATTTAACTTCTTGTATTTTATGAACGCAAGTTACCGTGTGTGTCAAGGTCTGCTCCAGAGACCACGACTATCCAGATTAATTTAGTTTTCAGGAGCTAATTCGCTAATCCTGACCAAATCATTCGTGTTCGTGCATATATTATCACAGTAGTCCTACCTGAAGAAAATGTTTTATAATATGCTCTGGTATGTGCTATCAAACCGGTACCCTGAGGTAGCTATACAGTTCCGTCTAGAGGACAAGACAGCTTGACCCTCCCTTCAGGTGGTTTCGGGCGCCATGCCACGCCCCGAAGGTCCGCTAGTGTATGTAGCTGTGCAAACAGTAGCCAAACAATTATCCTCAGGGACTAAGGTATCCTTCCAATTTATCAAAGGGTAAGCAATTGCTACCTATCTCCCTAACTTCCTCCGTGGGTCACATGAAGACAGTCAAAATTACCTCAGTGTGTGGGTGCAGCTATGCCATAGGAGAGAGAAACTACTGGCGTCTGACATTATCGATGGGGGAGAAGCGGAGGTCATCCTCACTCCTCACCAGGACGTTAATCCCCGCCCCGCCCCTCCCCTCCCCATAGCTGCGCAATTAAAGACGCCTGGGCACCTACAGGTGCTTTGATCACGGGTGGGGCGAGATGAAGGTTATCAAGAGGTTCAGCAGGTGCAGTAAATGTGCAGCAAGTGCAGCTTGCTCTTTCAGCCGATGGCGCCCTCCTACGAGTAGAAAGGGCTCCCTCCCATACACTCAGTGAACGCAGGGGCGAATACAAGGGGGCACTGGTAGCATGTGCCCCTCCTCCCTATGGAAGGTGGGCACTCCTTCGGCCGGGAAAAGGCGCCCCTCTGGGAAGGCTCGAGTGCACCCCGCCCCTTGAATTTTCCTTCAGCTGGAGACGCCCCTCCGGACATGAGCCCCACACCGATGGCAATTCCTGGATCCGTCTCCCAGTGTACATCACTGCAATTTTCTGAAACAATGGCGGGCCTTCAGGGAAATGGCACCTGATCAGACGAATGCCCCTCGCCCATAATAAATCCTGGATCAGCCCCCGGCAGGCACCTACTAGAGCCGTAACTTTGTTTTACAATTGGCACGGGACACAGCACGGACACAGTGAATCCTGACACATCACGCACATGGCAAGGCAAGTTGGATGACACGCCAAGAGGCACAACCTGATAAAACGGAAGGAGAAACATTTTAATTGGCGAAGAAAACAAACCATAGTAAGCGGCTGAAAATCATTCCACACAATGATTAAGTCAGCACCACCGCTCCACTTCAAGATGTTTCCATATATCTACCTAAACCCACTTCACCTGCCGCATTGGAACCCTGAGTCCAGGGCTGGAGATCTCTTACAAAGCCAGCGGGGTCCAAGTCTTTATTTTGGTACATTTTCAGATTGCATATAGAAAATGGCAGATTAGCATTAGCAGGGTACCTACCAAACGAGGGTGTACAGACCCCCGTCCCATCCAGGATCCCGGGTGGGTCACCCCCGAACGTGCCCGAGCACAGCATCAGGACAATTTTATACCTATAGGCAGGATTTAAGCAGGTATCCACCTAGGGAGGTGATGTAGGTAACTTTCTTGTTAATGACCGACTGGTACTGGCACGGCAAATTCTGATGTCAGTTAAAGGCACGCGCATCAGTCTGCGGGCTGCCGTGTCGTGTCGTGTCGTGTCGTGTCGTGTCGTGTCGTGTCGTGTCGTGCCGTGCCGTGCCGTGCCGTGCCATGTCGTGCCGTGCCGTGCCGTGCCATGTCGCGTCGTGTCGTGCCGTACCATGTCGCGTCGTGTCGTGCCGTACCGTGTCCTCCCGTGCCAGGTGCCAATTAGTAGGTCGAGGTAGACGGGTACCCACCAATAATTTTTGCGCCCCGTCCCATTGGCTTAGGTACTTCCGGCCAAAGTCATGCAGCTTGAACTGACCTCGAGAACCAAGTCTCTGCCTCCGCTTGCCTGTCCACTCTGACAGAATGTGCGGAGAGAATCACAGTCCCGGACGCGCGGCGTACGTCCCCACCACACCAACAACACGCGCAGCCGCGTTCCTCTCCGTTGGCGCGCCGGTCGGATAATACAATTTTGTTCCGACGATTGTCGTCATAGCAACACCGCCTTGCCCGCCATCTAGGGGATGTTTGTGCACTAACGTTTCTGCACCTATTTGAAGTAATCCCTTTGCGGGCAAAGATAAAGTAATCGGTAGCACTGTTTGTTCGGTAATATTTGTTTTGCAGACACTTATTTTGTTGATACTATAGCAGTAGAATGGTTTCTTTCAAAACAATTTCTCAAAACGGCTCAAGGAATACACCAGAGCCCTGTTCGGCAAGCATCTATACGGTGCAGTCGGTGCAGTCGGAATTATGACGTCACCCAGAACATAATTTTGCGCATGCGACAAATGTGGTAGACGTGAGACATTTGTGGTGCAATTGCGTGCGCGGTGTTTAATCCCGGTCTAAAGTCGTGCTGGGTCGGCCCACTTTCATCTGTATTTTGTACGATTTGTAACTTTATGGTTGTAGGGCATAACTCCAGCTTAATCATGATTTAGAACCTTTGGCTATAGCTTATGCTGATGAAGCGGATAACGGTCAGCTGCTTCCTCCCTTCGTTCAGATTTTGAATGGCGCGTTTGGAAACATGGGTGAACGACGAGTTTGGGCGATTGGTGAAGATGGGTGGGTGATTGATGGTTATGCACAGCTAATATATACGTGTAGTTTTCGACATGGATGTCGGACATGGGCGCCGTCTTCAATTCAGGCATCTAACATTTGCTCATTGGGTAAATTTGTACTTGCAGGTAATCTGGATTCATAAAATTTGTTTTTCAATGCAAGTTTTATATTTTCGGCTAGCATGTGACCACTCATTTCTTCTGCAAATACATACCTCTCAGTTGGCAGGAAAATAATTACAAAAAGACAAGTTGTACCTGTGTGCACTGCAAGGTCATTGGGCTCATCAGTGGACTAGGTAACTTAGAATATGTGGAAAGTCTTATGATGTTATATATGTACTCACTGAAGTGTAGGAGGTCAAGGAGTGATGTGACTGAAATGTACAAAATTATTCAAGGTCTAGATCAGGTCAATCAGAATGATCCTCTTCTATTTAGCCTATAGGTGCTATCAATCCATGTTGGTTGGTTCTTGGTTTTACTACAGATCGAACATTGAGTCTTGTAGCGTCGCCAATCTCTCACGCCGATTGGTTGCGGGCGAAGAGTAGCGACAGGTGAGACTCGAACCTACAACCTTTTGATTGTGAGATGAGCAACTTATCCCCAGACCACTCGTCCCCCATCAATCCATGTGAGACAAATCAAGGTGTAGGACATTAAAGCTACAACAGGTCTTCAGGCAAAGGGTTGTTGGTCAGTGGAATAGACTGCCTGCTGGCGCTGTGTGTCCCTCATTAACTGTATTTAAAAGTTGGGTGGACAAATTTTTAGGCTGGACTTTGTTTACTATTCTAATTAGTGGTGGATTACATGAGGTTTGTGATAAGTTAGTGTGCATGGCTCAGGCCCCTTTAAGCAGGCAATGGTGGAGTTTGCAAATTATTGGTAGGGCACTTGATCCACATGTATGTCATGCAGGATCCAGTGAGATACAAGGCTTGATAGGCTTGGTAAGCATGGATGGCTGTGTGGGACATGGGTGGATAGGTAAGGATGGATGGCTGATGATTTCTTCGGAATTTGCGATGTGATGTTGGTTTGGGTGATTAGTGTCTTTTTGTTCATGATTATGGTATGGTCTCATTATAGATTTAACCTAGATGGGTCATTGTGCCTCTTATAAAGTCTGAATGTTTTATGACTTTATAACTGAAGGGGCTTGGGTTTCGGTGATGTAGCAAAACATGGAAAAGCGAGAACAAAGTAACATAACCTAGCCTTAAGGTTGGGAGCTGCTAAAAATTTCAAAATGCTGGAGGAAAAAATATTGTTAAAAAATGGAAAATTTTCCCACTACCTTTGGCCAAAAATACACATTAAAAAGCATAACCAAACCTAGCCTAATTTGATTTGGAAGAAATTAAATAATTTTTATTGGGAAAAAGGTCACTAAAAATGTGGAAATCTTCCAACCTTAAAAGAAAAGCTTAGCCTAACCTAACAAAACCTAACCACTTTATTTGCTTCATGGTGGTAAGATATGTGTAAAACATGCATGTGGATACCTTAAGGTGCAATAATACCAATGACTGGAAGGGATCTACTCAGGAACCAGGGGTGTCACTCTGCATGCACTATTCCAGAATACCTGTGTGCATCCTCTGCTCAGCAGGTTTTTCTCTAGCTGAATTCAGAACATTGTTATTGAAACTATTGACAATCTTTTTCCTGTGGAATGTCACCCTATATCACCCTTACACTTCAGCACAATGGGCATGTTGTGATGGTTGCCTGTATTGCATGGCTAATGGAATACCTTATCATTATCACAAAAGGAGTCAACAGCTTCTGATTAAAGTTTAAACATTGAAACACTGAAGTTTAAACAGTGCATATCTTGCTCATATTTAGTTTCTGAAGAAACAATAGGTGCTGATGCTAGGAAAGCTTCAACAAGTCAGGTCCATGCCATTTTCTCATTTGTGCTCATGCGCTTCTATAAAAAAAAACACTGATAATTACCCTAGTTGTCTTCAAGAAAACTACCATTATTTTACATTTCTTAATATTTTCTTTTAATTGCACTTTGTTTTTTATATCCGTAGTATTGGAGCACCAGGTGCCCTTTTCCTCCATGGGTTGGCACACCTTCTTTTGTACTACCTGGTGCACTTGATGCACCTCTGGTTGTATGCTAGATGAGAGCCTTGTACTTCTGGCTTTGGAAAGGACAAGAACAGTTTGCAGGTGCCATATTTCCAGAAATGAAATCCTGAGCCAATGGTACCATTTCCTCATGAACAATTTTCAGGCCAGATCTACATCCTCTGTGTCAAAAGCTAACATAAATGCATAGAAGGCCATACAACAATGTGCAATAAAAAATATATGCATGATGCTTTGTGGTGTGATTTGAATGAGTTCCCTGTATATATTATTGTGAAATAACACATTTTCCAGATATATGCAATTTAAATTAAAGTACCTATATGTCAATAAGTAGTCAGTTCACCAACAAAATGTTAAGTTCACTGAAGTACTATCCAAAACCACAAAAAAAACATGGGCACCAATGATTAGTTGGTTATTTAAGTTTTAGGGCACATCAACCAGGTTTGGTCATTTCACACCCATGTATAACAATGAAGATGCATGTTATTCCCTCTTTCTCCACCTAAAGATGGGGAAAGGTGTGGGGCTGAACATATGACTTTAATGGGGATGTATGCAATAAAGAAAAATGCAAAATTGTCAGTAAAAAATATAACCTGGCCTTCCAATGTGTGATCAACAAAAAGTTCATGTTTGGTTGCCTGTATGATATAACCTGATGTTGAGTATTCTAAATTGCACTGATGTTAGGTCACCTAAAGCCCATTAACAATGCATCGCCTAAAACCTACTGATGCTGTATTGTGAAATATCATTCTTACAAAGGGGGGAAAAAAAAAAAAAAAAAAAGCCGGAAGTGGGAAACCAATCTACTTGAGGAAACTCGATTGGACAGTCCCCCAAAGCAAAGACGCAAGAAGGGTGGAAAGCCGCATGGCTCACCGACGTGATAAAAGCAATTAGGCTAAGAAAACTGCATTTAGAGTTTTTAAGAAGCGTAAATGTCGTTGATCTAAGGCGTATCGAAAGCTGGACACTGTGAAGCAAAACTAGAGCAGCAAAGCGAGCAAAGAACTGATTTAGCTGAAACTGTAATGGGACGTAAAAGTTCTTTGTTTCTCAGCTGGTAAGTTTCTGCACAATTGGTCCACTGAAGTAAACGGGATACATTGGGTGAGGATGTGGATGGTTGGGAGCTGAGCAAGCAGTTAATCAGTGTTTACATTGGAAGATATGACCAATCTGCCGACCTACACCATAGTTCGTGACATGGGATCTGACAATGATGTTGATTTCATTGGGTGATGTTGTTTACAATCATATCGGAAAATAAAGCAAATAAGGCAGCAGGACCTGATGAAATTTATGCTAGGGTGTTGGGGAAACTGAAAGGAACTGGCATTTCCATTTAGTATAATATTTTGTAGATCAGTTTCACATAATGAAATTCCAACCGATTGGAAAGGGCAAATGTGTTCTATTTTCAAGAAAGGGAAGAGGGAAGTTGAAAACTATGGCCAATAGTCTCACATCCCTAGTTGCAAGGTACTCGAATCAATTATCAGGATGAATAGTTAGTTATCTGGAAGGTGCAGATTGATTCAAGATATCAACATGGGTTTAGAAAAGGACGATCGTGTTCACAAACCTCTTGGCTTTTTGAACTTCGCCACGAACAATTTGATCAGGAATCGGTTGATGTGATATCTTGACTTTAGTAAGGCCTTTGACAAGGTACCCATAAACGGTTAATGATACGCTTCAGTCCCATGGTATTGCGGTAGCATCTTAAATGGATGAGTTGTGGCTTTGATGCGAAAGAGTGATGCTAAATGGAAAGTCATCATGGAAATGTTCTTAGTGGGTCCCCGGGGTCGTACTGGGGCCATTACTGTTCATTATATTTGTAAATAACATTGAAGTGGCCTAGCAGTAAGTTTTGAATTTGCGGATGATTTGAAGGTCTTTGGGATAACAGGTCGGTTGAGCATATCTCGCTGCAAAAGACTTGACGGCTTGTGAAGTGGTCCGAAGAATGGCAAATGAAATTTAATTTGATAAGTGCAAAATCATGCTGTGGTAGCAGCATTGGGCTCATACTTGATGGGTGGCGTGCTATCGTGACTCAAGGAGAAGGATTTAGGTGTTTTCTAACACAAAACTGGGGGCATCAGAACAGACCAGGAAGCCAGGAAGAAGGCACCGAGAATGCTCGGGGCAATAAATAGGAATGTATCTCGAGTGGGAGTGATGGAGTTTACTGTGCATACGTCGGCAACTTGGAATGCTGCATCCAAGCTTGGTCTCCTAGTTATGAAAGATTGTTGGCTTTTGGGGAGTACAAAAGAGGGCTACAAAATGGTTATGGCATAAGCAACCTGGCATATGAGGAAAGATTGAAGAATTGAATATGTTTTCACTTAGATATAGAGGCTGGAGGAGATCTCATCGAGGTCTTTAAATTTGTAATGGTCTGAGAGGGGATACCTTGGGGAAATGTTTGAATTTAACAGAAATGATGCAATTAGAGGTCATAAATTCAAAATAAAAATTAACCACAGCGAACAAGGTTAAGGCAAACTTTCTTCACCAACAGGGTAGTGGAACACTGGAACCAGTGCCAGAAAGCATCGTCGTAGCGACATTGAACATCTTTAAAAACAGCATAGACAATCATTATAAGAATAGAGGGCTTGCTTTTCGTATTACAGGGGGGCTGATTGAAGTTTGGTGGGCAACTGGTTCAGTGTACAGAGTGCAACCAAGAAGGGCCCTTGTGGCTCATAGTTGACTAATCTTTATGTCTTTATGTCTTAAAAGCATTTTGCATCATCCATTGTGCCAATGCTACATGGTGTGACATGAAATAGGGAATATCTTGCCTACATGTTATTTACCAAAGAAATGGTAGGTGAATATACTGCCTGGCAATATTCAACAAGTCTACTCGATATGTTTTTCCAACTTGTGCCCAGGGGCTTCTACAGAAATAGATACCAAAGGCCAAGGTAAAGGACAAGTAACCTTGAGTTAAAGCCATTCGATTTCTCAGCAACGTTTTGGAAGAACAAGGCTGTAATGACCAAAAAGTAAGAAACAATCTCATTGATTGATTATTTGGGCTCTCAAGAGTGCACAATTTGACTGGCGGCCATGTCATGCGTGAAATCTTCCTGGAAGTATGTATCTACCTATGCCCCTGCCGTAACCCGTGCTACTCCAACCTTGTCTCCACCGCGTCAGCCACGCACAAGTTAACTTGCAGTTGGAGATTACGTGGTTTTCCGACTGCACCGACTGCACAGTAGGGTGTGTCGTCGATTGCAGATCCAAAATGCCAGGGTGGGGATTTACGGGGGTGATGATAAAAAACGATATATAGCACAAAAACGATATCAAAGCGATTTGGAGCTTGCTCTCACGCCTGGATGGTTCCCCATTTACTTAATATGGCACACTAGCGCCATCTATGCACGCGTTTTAGGGATATCAGCTTCTAGTGGGCGTACAAAGACGAGACAACAACCATCGTATTTCTTCATGATGAGAGTTTTCAATTGATACCAATTTTGATGACCTGGGGTCACTAGGTCGCTGTCCAGATCAGGTCATGTGCCTCACGGGCTGAAATGAGCCATTCAGAGCTTGTAAACATGTACCGCACAACTACTAAGTCAGTGAATAATATTAAGTTGGTCTCATTGCGAGATTCTGGAGTCTTTAGAGTCCACTTGGTAATATTTGACCGCCGTGACCTGCAAAAGGTTAAAGGTCAGGCGAGGTCAAAGGTCAAGAATCTCTGGTATTTTTATGTGGGAAACAGAGCAGGACCTATCGTTTTCATACCCAATGAGAAAAGTTAGGTGAATGTACTGTTTTAACTAAACCCATCTTTCCCACATTCAATTTCCAGTCAGTAGTATAACCTGGGGGGGGGGGGGGAGTGGCGTGAATAATTTGGATAGCGCTTCCCTTCTTATGCGGAGGTCGGACCTAACCAGGGCCATGCCTCAGACGCCACTGTACCGGCAGTCCATAAATATTCGCCGGGTTGACAGCGAAAATGGAAGTGATCTTTTTGGAGGCAGGTGCACCGGCCTCTCTTACCAGCAAGCTTAAATTTAAAGCTGCACGGCTCCTCTTGCTGATAAGCACTAACTCAGAGATACATATCTGCTTCCATAATGTTCCTTTTCCAACCTATGTCTTTCATTGCCATTTCATTATATTATTGTATGCCCCGGATCTCACTCATCAAACTTCAGCTACATCAAACATCTCATGCTCCAAAAGCAGAGACATGAAGAACAGAACTTGCCTGGAAGCAGCCAAGTGGAGAGGATAGCTGGGAGAGGTTTGGGCCGAGGGTGGATCCGACGCTCGCGTCTCTCCGGCGCAACAGGAAGATTGGCTTGCCAGCTGACCTGCGGGACTGTATCCCGAAGCACTCTGGCTGACGTCCAGAGGATGGCAGGCGCGGAGGCGGCATGGGCGCGTATTTTTGGGCCCCGATCCGCTTACGATGCTGTTGCGGATGGGCAGGCAGGCAAGCCCCGAAGACGTACAAACATATCGCCGACAGCATCCGCTGAGCATGTGATGCCACATATAAGGATATGATTAAACATCTGTTCTTTACAATTCACACTCGTCACGCACTCTCGTCAGGCTACCAAAGCTGCAAACGTCTCTGAAGACATTTGGATGCAAGGCAGGCTGATAACCCGGTGGCAACTGGGTCTATAGCTGCAAATCTGACTTCGTGTTCATGCACTTCATAGTTTCCCGGTGTTTCAGCCTGGTACAGATGAAGCCGTGTCGGTTTTCTTGTTGCACTTTGCTGGAGGCTGCTGTCACAACCTTGATCGCTCGTTCGACAGCCTGCGTATGGACAGGATATCGAGGCACATCTAGTGGATGTTCGACGATCGCCGCTACACCCGTGTCGGATAGAGATCGTGTGAACGGTGGTTCGGTTACGCTTTCTTGTTCCCAGATGATCAGGGTCTCGCGGTCCTCCGCCGCAAAGTTGACTTGGGGCAGTCGGAACTGTCGGACCTCGGTCTCGCCATCGGAGGCTACTGCTTCTCGGCGACAGGTGAGGATCCACGCTACAGCCCGCTGCCGGACGTATCGTCGGCTGTCCGCCAGCATGGCCAGTAGGATAGCCTCTGGGTGGCACCAGTAGGCGTTCCGTGACAGCACTGGTCTCACTATATCCTGCACACGGCACAAGCATTTAGGATTAATGCTTAACTTGTATGGGATTTGGAAATCCGGATCTGCTTGAGCTGGATGGGAAACAACGGCATGTTATAGAAAGCCATAGGTTTCGATGGATGGTAAAGCATGAATCAGTGAGTTGCTGGATTCATGATTTATAGGTATCGAATCGTGTAAACACGCATCAGTGACTTCGACATTGATGCGCCTATATATCAAAAGGAGAAGTTTAGGATGCAGGGCATTTAAACAAGTTATGGAATGCGCGCATACAAATAAAATGCCCAGCGTAATCATCCCTGCAGATGCGTAGGGACTTGACGAAGGGGCTGGAGGCTGCGGCAAAAGTTGTCGGGGCCGCTGATGCAGTGGCTATGCAGTCGGATCTCAAACCAAAGGGCTGGGCGCTAAATGACCAACCATGGTCGATGCGCCCTAAAACCACAATCACACACACAAACCAAAGGGCCACGTAATGCTTGATGATGAAGACCACCAAGTCGTAGAGCGACTGACTGGGTGACGCCTCAGAGACGTAGAGCCTCAGAATTCGCGAGGCGAGCGTCAACCACCTGACAACGGGATATCAGCAGTTATCAACGCATATGGCAGTTTCGGCAATAATGTTGATACTATTTAATCGGGTAACATTGCACTTTTCAGTAGGTATAGTGAATGCCTATCAATGTTTGTTTTCGCGATGGAATTGTTCTATCTGGCGAGAGTATATATGCATGATCATGTGTCAGTCAGATTCCGTCAATGGTGTCATAAGAGGAGGCAAATCAAACGTTGTTATGGGAAAGCTTGTGTTTTCAACTGAACGTCTAACCTGGCATGATTCAGACGAGCAATACGATGGTCCTTGTCTCGTCTTTATACGTCTGCTACAAGCTGAGATACACAAAACACGTGCATAGATAGCGCTAGTGTGCCATAGTAAGTGAATGGAGGAGCCTTCCGGGCGTGAGAGTAAGCTCCAAATCGCTTTAAAATCTTTTTTTGCCACACATCGCTATTTTATCATCGCCTCCGTAAAACCCCACCCTGGCATTTTCTCCCCGTGACAAAAAGTACGAGTACGGCACACCCTGCTGCACAGTAGGCTGGTCCGGTTTGCGGTTTTTTCTCGAAAATGCACTAGGTCGCCCCCCTAATTTATGCCTTTTTGGGCGCTGAGTGCGATGCGCTCATCAAAATTCCAAATTTCGAAAAACTTTTGACCGCGACGGCCACCCAAAGGTTTCGGCGATTTCGCAAATTCGCCTTTTTCGGCTCATTATTCCGAAAGTTGTGACAGGAAATGGGAAAAGCAGCATGGGCAAGCTGAACCAGGTCTATTTCTTAAGATATTCGCACAAACCAGTGGCTTTCACTCCATTTACATACCTGCAAAAACACTATATCCGTACTAGTTCCAAATTTCACGGCCTACTTCAGAAGGCCACATATAGATGGCGTTGGTGGCGATTCCATGTGTTCCATCGCACGAACATTGACAATGGAGCGCAGGGGCGAATTTAAGGGGGGACAAGGGGCCAGTGACCCTAAAGTGACCATTTGCCAGTGACCATTTGCCCCCCCCCCCCACAAAACTCCCCCAAAAAATGGTCAATATAGCTATTTGCAGCTGTTTGCCTCCCTAAAAACTACCGTTTCCCCCCAAACACCCGGCTAGATAAGCCAGTGATGGAGTGACGCTGATTTCAAGGAACCATTTCTTGAGAGTGCTGTAACTATTAAACAATTTTAAATAGCACACTCACAATGCATTATAAGTGATAATATAACAAATAATCCGCTCACCACAACCATCACCATTATAGGTTAATTGGGTCCAATCTAAATTTCATGGCATAGCTACGGTAGCTATCGATCAGTTAAACTGAGGAGAAATGTTAATTTGTCATTATTTTTCACGTCGAATTGTGGAAAAGTATTCAATTTTACGCGAGTAATTATCTACCAAATTACGCTTTATGCTCAACATTAAATATTTGTATCATCCAATGCTATTTGTAATACTTACCTGCTGCATTATTGTTTGTTCCAATGATCGTGACCTTAGCCAGTCGAAAAGCTCGCTTTCTGTATCGGGACGTCTTCATTTCGGTTTAAATCGTTTCCGAAACGCGTTGCTAACGATGGAAGGACAAGCATTTAGAAAGAAAATTAAGGAACCTCATCCTCAGTTTGGGATAACGTCTCGTCGCTTGCATGGAAGCCAGCTTCCCACCATGGCCGATGTCATCGAGCGCTTGATGATGGTCAGATTGGAGAAGATGGAGGAGAGGTCCACAGATGAAAAGTACGTACCAATGAAAGAGTGCATACAGCAAGGGACAGATGAGATATTGCTACTCTGGGACAGGGCTTCACTACCGAAAAGGCCGAGGCCACGTGTTCTGAGAAAGGTGAAGCAACTGTGGGAAAGACAAGAGGGCGTCCGAAAAATGTCGAAGAAACAGCATTCTGTTCTTACAGCCTGTTTAACAACTGCTGCTGTCTCCGACTTCGGTGAACTCTTCGACATTTCGAACACAGCCCGCCAGCCAGAGCTTGCCAATGACAGAGAGTTCCAGCGTGGCCCCAGGAGAAGCCACATTGGTGGGGTCGACCAGCAGACGACGGGGCGCTGGCACAGGAGAGATGAGCGGGCCGAGCGACAGGCTCGTCAAGCCAGCAGAGATGCCACCGTCACTGCCACCGCCGCCGTCGCCGGACCGTCCGACGAGCCTCGCCACGTCCCAACGGCTGCCCACGCCTCAGGTCCGCGTCACCAATTACTTCATTGGCATTGGCATGCATGATGTTGTCGCTATATTGCTTTAATAAGGGCGACATTACCTCTCCTGACTGCTTCAAACCAACTGATGCTCCCTAACCCACCTCAGGTCGCCTCTCCCGCGTCGCCGCCGTTGCCGCTAATAGGCCATCAGCGGCTTCTCGCGCGGCCCGCACGCCCATCGCCGTCGCTGTTGGACCCTCGGCGGCTCATCCCCCGAACCGTACAGCAGCTTCGACATCTCGTGCCGCCGCCGTTGAAGGCGCTCCTCTTCCCGTCTCCGTATCCGCAGCTGCCGGCACCTGCCGGCACCGGGCCAATCGGGCAAATGGTGGCGGGCACGATGTATGAGCTGCCATTGGTGGAGTTCCAGCCCCTGGCCTCTGCCGAGCTACCGCTCCTGCCGGCTGATGTCGAGCAGTCGCTGAGCTCGGATCTACGGCTGCTCTACCAGTGTGCAAAGTGTGCGGCGTCCGGCGGTGGCAGCCTAGTGGCGCACCGGATCCACGGCCAGCTCAACTTGGCACGGTGGTACACGGCGCAGAGCCGGCTGCTGCGGGTACATATGTCCCAGCAGAGCCCCAGTGACCAGCTAACGACCCTGGCCCTGTACATCGTGGCCGTGTACGTCCCCACAGTCATGGCCATTAAACCCAGGCCGGACCTGGTGGAAGCGCCCCGCCACCTGTTTGATCATCTGCAACGGCAGCAGCGGCACTTGAGCGGCGCCGACCTGGAAACCATGCAGGAACGCCTGTGCGGGAATGCCATGATGGCCCACCCAGAGAACGTGGTGCTGTCGATGCTGGGCGACGAGAGCCCGGAGCTCAGGGCGAGGGCCGTGCAGATGGTGCGCGAGGCCTGAGAACGCCGGCAGCGCGGACCAGTCCGCCAGTTCCGGGTGGAAGGCTTAACGATCAACGTGACTGCACGCCAGTACAAGGAGCTGGTGAACATCAACCAGTATGCTCGGGAGGCCGACATCGAGCCACCATGTGTCCGTTCTCTCACTGATGACGAGCTAGCCGGCTCCTGGACGAGCAGCTTCGGACAGGGGTGCCCTGCGACACCCAGTCCACCGAGCGCGTCGTCAAGCTAACGACCGAGGCCGCAGCGGCCGTTGTGGGCGCGGAGGGACAAGACGGTCACAGCCTAAATAAGGTGGCCTTCCGGCGGGCGTCGCTTCAGGGGCCAGTAGACCAGCTCGAAGACCGGACGAAGCAGGGCTAGAGCGTCTGTGGCAGGGTCGGTGGCTTCAGACTGATGAATGTGGCGAGTCTGATGAGAAGGCGTCATTTCGGTAGTGGTTGGGTTTTGTTCGATTGGCTTGTGTGTTTGTAATTAGTAATGAACGTCAGACCTGTGGTAATGATTGCTTGTTGATTAATTAATTATAAATATGTAGTGTAAACACTGGAATTGTTCTATCAGATGCAGATCTAGGGGAGGGGCAACGGCGGAGGAAGCTGCCCCACCTCACACCCACCCTGATGAAAAGTGGCGACCTTTTGGAGAGGCACCCTCCAGCGATGAAACACGCGTTCGCCACCAACGCCATCTATGGGTGGCGTGCTGAAGTAGGCCGTGAAATTTGGAACTAGTACGGATACAGTGTTTTTGCAGGTATGTAAATGGAGTGAAAGCCACTGGTTTGTGCGAATATCTTAAGAAATAGACCTGGTTCAGCTTGCCCATGCTGCTTTTCCCATTTCCTGTCACAACTTTCGGAATAATGAGCCGAAAAAGGCGAATTTGCGAAATCGCCGAAACCTTTGAGCGGCCGTCGCGGTCAAAAGTTTTTCGAAATTTGGAATT
This sequence comes from Imbricaverruca yamaguchii, assembly GCA_034440575.1. Lineage (NCBI taxonomy): Eukaryota > Metazoa > Arthropoda > Thecostraca > Neoverrucidae > Imbricaverruca > Imbricaverruca yamaguchii. Next base: position 1,546,765 of record JAOTOL010001534.1, read on the forward strand.
TTGATGAGCGCATCGCACTCCGCCCCGAAAAGGCATAAATTGGGGGGGCACCTTTAGGAATTTTGGAAAAAAACCCACAACCCGGCCCAGCCTACTGCACAGTATGCCAATGTATGACGTCACAGAATAAATGCCTGAGGCGAAACTCTGACGCGTCTGATTGGTTCCTTACTTTCCGACTGCACCGTATAGATGCTTGCCATACAGAGCTCAGGAAATGCATCCGTAGACAATTACGGAGGGGCACCAAATAAATGGCCGCGGTATATGTGTACGCCGGCTCTTTTGTAGCGTGGCTGGCAATCCATCCGTTCGATTTGTTGCTGTTCCAGTCAAGGTATACAGATTATGTAGGGTTGAAGTGCAGTGAGTAGGTCGCGCTAGTAAGCTTGCAACTAGCATACAATTAATTCCTTATGCTGATTGGCATGCTCTGTAGCAGTTCTTCGCCTGCATTTTCCTCATTTTAAGCTATTGTCAACGCACTGTCCTCATTTTATGGTTTGGTTCGTTGTATCAAGTAAGTAGGAGGTAGGACCTAGATGCCTACCTACCTAGGAACATCGGTCATTAGACAGACAATAGGCTTTTAAGACCACGATTTTGAAGCTGAAGTCATGTGAGCTAGTGTGGCTTGAATGTTCAGGTAAATTTGCTTTTGAATTGGTAACTGGATTCCAAAAAGACAATGTTACAATGCTATTTTTTCTTCATGTGATTGGCACAGTAACAAGTATTATGAGAGAAATTAATGGACTCTTGGTGATGTTGACATTCAGGATCAAGATAGAGCAGACCTTGGATTATGATCAGCATAGATTAGAATCTAGCACAAACTATGATTATCACAACAGTGTCAGCAAAATAGTTTCTGCTAGTAATGCAACTGAAAAATGTAGAAAGAAGCTGATAAATACCATTAAATAGCAATGTGCTTTCTGATTTATATGGAGGCTGCACCCATGGGCAATGTGTAACCTATGCAGCTGATGCACCCATAAACTACATTAACTAATGGAGACTGCTCTCAGATCTGCATCTGGCAGCTGACATGATTGCTAGATAATATAATGGACCTATTGTTAATTCACAAAAGGGTATGGCTATGAACCCATTTTCAGGGGCAACAGTAGGTGAAATGATCACAACTCAAGTAGGATAGTGGGCTGTGGTGCATAAAGTATATTGAGCTGTGGTGCATAAAGTATATTGAGAACCATCCAATGAACAAACAAACATGAGTAGAACACTAGTACACCAACTGATTTGTTTTGTTACCATATATTGAAGTATAAATTTGGAAATTATAACAGTTGAACTAAATTTATGCTGAAGAAAACACTGTATAGCATCACTTTCTGCCCACACAATTGTTAATATGAAAAGTTAAATAATATAATGCAAGTTTAAAACAAATTCTCATTAATATTCAGTGTTGTATGATGTATGCTTTTGGTACATATGTGGACTGTTTTAGTTGAGTCCATAATTACTTCAATAGAACTAGAGTGACTAGATGAGCAAATTACCTCTGTATAATAAAAACCAACTGAGCTGCCATGGTAGCTCAGTTGGTTAGAGTGCTGGCCTGCACTGGTCTCCCCTGTATTGGCAACACAGGGTTTGAGTCGCTTCGCTCGCTCACATTTAGCCCCCGGCTGGGAGTGTTAGTTGGCAGCTGGCCCGATAAGGTTGGGGACGAGCTACCTGGTGGCTGTGTTGGTGCATTGGCGGCACGTTAAACTTTCAGTCTAAATTCTGCTGTTGAACTGGAGTTCATGGATCGGGTGGTGGGGCCAGGGTTCACGCAACAAGCTCTGCTTAGCAATAGAACCCTGGCTCCTCAAGCCACCCCAGCAACAACTCGGATAAAATTTATTTATAATAAAAATAATAATAAATAAGTATGTAGTGTGATGACTCCTTTCTGTAACAAATGCTTACTTTTTGGGTGACAACCAACTACAGCATTAATTCAACATCTTTTACAACATCCTTGCAACATCTTTAATGCCATGTGATGTTTATATCACTCCTGTCCATGTGTATCCTTACAGTAGGTACCTCTATGCACTATCACACTCAGAATAAACCACAGCAATTTGGAGGACACTAGTGTGGGAAGATCCATGCTAGCAGGATATTTTTTATGTTCCATAATTTTATGAGGAATAGTGAGCAGGAAAGACATTCACTGGTAAGTCACCATGCAATAACACTTCAGCTTTAAAAGGTGAAGAATTGTATGCAATATAATATAATAGAATATATATTGTAGAATAGAATATGATTTTCAAGGAAATCAAAGTATTGTGCTATGAAGGTGTGCACAAGAATAGGGGATTAGTAGTCTAGGGGTAAGTTGCTTGCCTCACAATCAAAAGGTTGTGGGTTTGAGTCTCACCTACTACTACCCTTCACCCACAACCAACCAGCATGAGAGATTGGTGACACTACAAGACTCAGCTGTTGATTTGTTGTAAAACCAATAACAAACCAACATGTTCACAAGACAGATTTTAGTATCAATTTAGATACCAAGCCCTTGCAACAGGTATGACCTGGACTTGTTGAAGCTTACCTATCAACATCTTTCTCTACCATTGTTTTAATCTGTGAAACCATTTTGCCTAATAAATCCTTGCACAGTTGACAGTATTGGGTAGAGTGGAATAGAACATATGTTTTGATCAAATCAGTGGAGATAGACTCTAGCTTGGCTGTAGCCCAAAACTCTGGCATGAGGAAAAGTTAGAAGAGGGAGGTAGGCACATCCAGTGTGAGATTCATTCCTATATCTAAAATGCAGTACTTGTGTATATTATTCCATGCCCAAAGATGAGGTTTTCTTAAATATTCCACCTTCCCTTTGTAAAGGAAAAGCAGCCGGTCTGATGATTCTAGTAATAGTTGATCCAGAATACAATAGCATTTGGAATGGGTGCTTTTTCTCCCAAGGGGCACTTGATTTAATATCTGCTGGTTGGGCCAGCACATACATTCCAGGATGGCACCCTTTCCAGGTCACAGGAATGCCACTAGGGTTGCACATTTTTTGTTCTTTTTTGTTCTAAGATTGTCTTTGGTTGGATTGTTTGACAGTTTGAAGCAGCTCAAAATGTACAATTTTGATCAATCAAAGAATAATTAGAGGTTCCTCATCAACCGTTTCTGCCATACTATGTGTCCCAAGCAGTGAGTTTCTCCAGAAGAGTCTCCAGAATCATGGTGTCATTTGTGCTAAGTTGCCTGAATATATGAACAATGAATGTAGTGACAGGCACCTGGAGGTTCCCCTGATATGAGATGAATAGTATCCCATCTGGGTGAGGGGGCGGACTGTGGATCATGGCTGTCCACATCACTCATTGCTGCTTACTTTGTGAAAACGAGTTGTCCTCCGCGTGGGGAGCTATTACCAGAGCCACTTGACGACTTGCATCAAGTATTGTCACTGCACCTCGTCCCTAGTGAGTGGGAGATTACGCGTATGCGTCAGCGCAACTCTTCACTCCTCCCGGTCTTAACGCTCAACGCCAAGACGCGATGTTTCCCCGCCACGTAGGATGCATTGTTCGACCATTTGGCCGGGTCCAACTCAAGGAAAGAAGTGTTGATCGCGATTTGTGCTTGCTCGAAAGGAAGTTTGTTGGATGGCGTGCAAAAGTCGGCGAAGGTCTTCCGCTCCAGCTCCCCAGGGCAATGCACTGGAGGCTCCTCGGTGCCCTCGACCTTCTCGATGGCTGTCGACCTTGATGGCGTGAATCAGTGGCCATCCACCGGACGCAGTGGAGTGCGCCCGGTCGCATGAAGCGCTCGCAAAGCGTCATGATCGCCAGCTCCAGGAGCTCTCGGTAGTCATATCGTGGCTTGCCTTTGCTGATGTAACGCTGGAAATGCGGGTTCAGGTCGGCCCGTGCCTTGAGCAACGGCTTGGTACGGTCCTCCTCGCCTCAGAACTGGTCGGTACAGACGAATTGACAGTGCTCCTGCAGGTGCGAAAACAGTTGAAAGTCGGGTCCCGGTGAGTGGCTCGCGCACTCGGTGAATACTGTCTCACCAATTCCAGCATGTGGTGCCGGTAGGTCGGCTTCATCAGGTAGCAGTGAAGGCCCTGCTCGATGCACCCCAGGCAATATGACCGGAGCAGTCGAAGCGCCCGAAAGCCCAAATAACAAATCGATGCACACCAGACGACACCCGTGTTGGAGGCTATGGTGTCAAAGCTGAGCCAGACGACTCGATCTGCGATTCCCCAATCAGCCAACGATTTCGTGATGGCGTCCGATTGGGCGACTGGTCCCAGCGGGAAGCTGCGGCACGGCACGAAGCTGGTTAACGCCGTTTTCGGAAACGAGGACGTCGAAGCGATCGACCTTCTCGTTGAGGTCGGATGCCATCGTCCCATCCCAGTGAACTGAAGGCGGGAAACTGGGGCCGAACGTCATCTTCTTCTCCGGCAATCTCCAATCGATGACGCAATGGCTGACGCCGAAGCGTCTCGTGGTTGATGGACAGTTCATTTGCGTTTTGACCCAGACTGAAAGCAGTAGCTTGGCTGTGTGAGGTGAACGGCTCCACGGTTGCTTGTTTTGACCCGCTCCGTTCTGATGTCAAAATGTTGTTTTGGCGGAGAGTTTGTACTGCTGCCGGGGCTTAGGGCGACGAGTTTGATGACAAGAATTGTTGCCGGTTCCATTGCTTGCTCCTCCACCAGGTGCTTGTGATCTTGGCGTCGACGTTCGTCAGTTGCTTGCCTCACGGATGTAGCTTCAATTCCTGTGAGGGTCTTGTCCACCTGCACCATGGCGTCACGGCGATCATTTTTTGCGTTGGGCAAGGAGGAAGCCCCGATATTTCTGGATGCTGGTTGTGAGGGCGCTGTCGTGGGCGAATCATGTTTTGCTTGTTTCCAACGTGCGAACGCTCTGTCGTGGTCACTAAGCCAAGCACGTCCTAAAGTGTTTTTCCACAACATATGCATTATACATATATATATATATATATATTATTGCAGGTCACAGTGGCTCCTCCAAGAAGTAAAAGGAAACAAGATAATACCTGTCTAGTTTTCTTTACACCTTTATAAGAAAACCTGGACCTGGACGTTGTCACTCTCCTCGGCTTACCCATGCATGACGCTGGCATTACCCTTCTGCCAACGTTGCCTTGGAGACCATTCCACTTGTGTGCCAGCTCTCATCAGTTAGACAGCCACACCACTGTGCTTCCTTGCGCACCATGTGTCAGCGCCTCGCTTGTTATGCCTACCGCTCTGGGCACCCCTGTACAGCCTGACTCAGAGAGATTATGAGCTGGTCCGCGGGACACTGGTAGCGGCTTCGAACGTCGACGTCAGTGGTACCGCGTGGAAGCAGGCGATGCTGCCGCTCAGACTGGGAAGGCTTGGGGTGCATTTAATCGAGGCCTTGTCACTGCCCTGTTACGTGTCCCTACTGAGCGTAGCTCTTCCTCTGGTCCGCAGCATCTGCCCAGGTCTCTCCGATAGCGAGGCGCCGTCCTCGCTACAGTCGGTGGTGCGGCGTTTCACGAAGCTGACGGGCCAGAGAGCTACCAGACGCAGCATCTGCACGTAATCATGGCGCATGAGACAGCCTGGGCGCCACCGTGATTTGCGACCAGGTGCACCGCGCGCGTCTACTCGCCTTCACTCAGCCGCATACCGCCGCCTGGCTGCAAGCCGTTCCTGAACACAACCTCGGTCTTCACCTAGATGACGGCACAATCCTTGTGGGAGCGGCGCTTCGCCTCGGAGCTGCAGTATGCGAGCCACACCGCTGCCGCCAATACAACCATCGCCCTTTTCTCTCTCAAATTATTTTTAAATAAAAAAAAACCCAACAAAACACCTTTCCTTTTTTTTTCCCTCCAACAAAAAAAATATACCAAATAAATTTTAGTATTAAAATTAATATAAAACCAAAAAAAAAAAAAAAAAAAAAACAAAAAAAAAAAAAAAAAAAATAAAAAAAAAAAAAAAAAAAATAAAAAAAAAAAAAAAAATTTCAAAATTAAAAAAAATTTTCCTCCTTTTTGTGGTGTTATTATTATTTTTTTTTAAAAAAAAAAATAAAAAAAAAAATAAAAAAAAATTAAAAAAAAAAAAAAATTTTTTTGGGAAAAAAAAAAAAAAAAAAAAAAAAAAAATAAAAAAAAAAAAATAAAAAAAATTTTTTTTTAAAATTTTTTTGGTTGACATGCCAAGTATCAGTCATGTTAATTCAGTATAAATATTGGTTTAGAAAACATCATTAATGGTTTGTGTAACCAAGGCAACTATGTAGATAGCCAACAATGCTTCTAAACAATGCTTCATTCATTACCATCAACTGTCCATTCATTATGCTCATTCATTTACCATGGGCTATGCCAAGAATTGAAGCATCCAACCACTATCCACATTATCCACAATGTCAAATGGAAAATGATTATGCTGCAAGCCAGGCAGCTTGGCTTGCTCAAGGGCCCAAGCACCATGAATGAATTTACAAGAAGTTATGTAGGCACCACTGCATACTGCAAGATGTAAAAGCTTAAGTAATTTCACAAAGCATCTAAAGGCTTGCATGCATTCTGCCCGTGTTTTTATTCACATTATTGTCAATTCTGATTTTGGTCGGTATGTAACCTCGAGGTACATATCCAGGCAAATGCATCCAAATTTGTACCCGCCTAGGCAGTACTTACATAGGTACCTACCTACCTACAGAGCCTGCTAAATAGAAAGGTACCACCAGAGTTGGTGCCGGTGATCTTCAAGTATTACTAAGTAGGTATGAAGGAACCTACCTGGGTAGGTAGGTATCTAAATCTAACCTACCCAGATTGGATAGGCCATATATATTCCTCACATCTGAAGATTGTTCAATACCACGACTTTACAATCGGCCACAAGATCAAGTCTGAATGCCATATGCTTACAATGGTCATTCATCAATCAATAACTACACAAACACAACATATCAACAGTGGCACCAGAAACCCTACACGGTGCGACCTCGAAACCGACGAACACTTGAGGCGCGCTGCCAGCTACGGATTAGTGACATCGTCAAATATCGCTAGTTTTGGCGCCATTTATTACCCGCCATGGAAAAACACCCGCACTTTACCGAACCGTTATATGTTTTCACCCAGTTCTAATTCGGATGATATTTTGAGACAAATTGAATGTGGGTGCAGTCGGTGGAGGGACAGGGGTCGGTTGCTGCCGGCATCCCTCCAAGCTATTCAGACTGGTCCTGATAATACTCTATATCTGGCAGCTTCATGCCGTCTAGTGTTGATCACACGCTTGACCTTCATTTGCACGGGTATGAAGATAGGTACATACGGTATC